>NNCF01125945.1:760162-781417 GCA_002313205.1 Laupala kohalensis
CAAATAATACCGATTTGAATGAGCGCCAAGAAAAGCGCGTTCTGCGAGTTATAGGACACAGACGAAAAACTTTTGTAATCTGATTGTAAGAACTAAGAAAATGTGAATACACCTTAGCGAGGCAAAACCATCGCAAGAGACGATTGATTGGCGGAATGCACCGTGCATGAATTTTAGGAAGAGTGGGGATTAGTACTGAGAAGGTGGAAACACGACAGGTATCTGTCTCATTATTACGCGGGTCATCGGAAGAGACGGTTGACTTCGAGTCTTACGCGGATCATCGGCGGTGAGAATCCAGTCTCAATCGTACGCGAATTATCGAGAGGGGACGAGTCAGTCCGAATTTCACGTAAGTCACCATAACGTTGATTTTGAGTTCGATAATTTCGAGAGGGCGTAAAAACGCAGTTTACAAGATTCAAATTTTGTGGTATTTATCACAGTAAAATTTATTAATGAACGGCCGAGTAAAATGCAAGTGAAGCCATTTATGCATTGGAAAAATTTTCCGAATTACGAATCGGACGAATACGAAAACGGTTGCACTACGGTAACTGAAAGAATTTGCCGCAAAACCGATCGAGAACGAAGGAGCGCTTGGAAAGCCGCGTTGTAAGCAGTCGTCGAGTCAAGGTCACTGTAAGAGCCTGGTAGCAGCAGTAGCAGCCTGTGTTGGAGAAAAGGGGTGTATCTAGCCGTGGTGGTTGGACACGATTTCGAAGAAAATATGCTGGTTGTAAGTATACGTCTCTGAGAGGCGGACATTTAAGCGAAGTGATTACGCTAATTAGGGATTTGCATATTTCTGTAATTCAGTGAGAAGCTAGTATCTTGCAAAAGAGAAAGTCTCATTGGAATCGAGTCTGTCGCAGTTATTGTAAAATTTGGGTTTTTCAAGAAGAAAGAAGAGATGAAAAGGTGTTAAAAGAACCATTAAATTAATTTCTGGAAAAAAAGAATAAAATATTGCTCATTTCGTGCCTGTTTGATATTTTTCTTGACCATAATTTATTGTATAAGTGATAAATGTAAATGCACGGACCCATAGAATGAGCCACATGTAATATTGCGCAATCAATTGCAACGGAATTTTCTTTTTATATTGTATTGTGTGGGTAGCAGAGTTGTGTATTCTTATACATGTTCTGTATATTTTTATGCCAAGTAATTTTCAGAATAAATTGTGGTAATCACATCAGAAGTACCGAATCCTCTTTTTTTNTATATAAATGCGAAACGCGAAAACATGTATGTTCGTTACTTGATCAGGACTGTACCACTGAAACAATCGTCTTGAAACTTGATGAGGAGATAGTTCAGATGTCCAGAATGAACATAGGCTTACTTTGTTTTGTTAAAAATGTGCGATAAGAAAGATAGAAATGATTTTTTACAATAAATGTCGATGAAATCGGAAAAAAAGCGAGTTATACTCGTTTACGCAGCCTAAACGTTTCGAGATAGGTGACAACTATCAATGGCAATATTGTTTGCCTCATAAACTTCTACAAAAAAGTCGGCGACAGCATATGTCTGTTTTCAAAAACTAACCTAAATAATCGATAAAACGTTTTTAAAAATAGAAACACTTCCATTTAAGAGAGTTATTTAGGAAGGAAAAAAATATAGTCATCATCAAATTTAATAGATTATTTGTTCAGTGCAGTTAATAAAGATAAAAATCGCCTTTGAATCGTAACATTTCGTGCAGGCTTGTCATGCCTCGAAAGCGAAAATTCAACCGGTGCAACCCCCACAAGATGGTGCAGTGTATACATTCAAGTTTGGTATTGAATTTGTATTGTTATAAATTTGAAAAATTAGAATGCTGTACATGTTTTTAAAACCATTAAGTAAAAATATTTTGATCTTACAATACAGATTATATTTTTTCCTTAGTAAATATTATTAGTCTAAGAAAAATCCAGGACAACGCCGGGTAATCAGCTAGTATATATATATATATATATATATATATATATATATATANCCCGTTAAATTTTAAAAAGACTCATTTTACAGCAGACTGAGTAGATTTGGGAGAAAGTCTGGATGTAGTGATGTGGTTTGATGATATTTTCCCATCTCACCGGGAATCGAATCCCGTGCATCTAGCCAACCGCTCAACACACTACCCAGTGATCCATGCTCACTCCATCCGGTCAATTCATTCCATCGAAATTCAACTTCATCAGTTAGAAGTAAAGAATAAATTAAATGTGCTTCAAAGTACTGATTATTGGGATTTATCTTATATTCTTATTGATGTGTTTTAATTATATTTTTTCGTTTCTTTGACGGTAATGGTCAGCACTAGTTAGGATATTTAGAAAATAAGAAAATAAAAAACATATCCCTGTCAGACGGGTAATGTATTTTTAATACAATTTATTTTGGATTAAATAAACAGGGAAAAATCAAAGTTTAAAAAATCTTAATTGAATACACCGTTTATTTTCGAAATAACTGGAAAAGGCTGCGACGGCAGTAAACTCATCTCACGAGTGGAAGTGCTATCGCAATGCAGAAGTGGGATGCGAATTGCATTTCTCCCTAAGGGATCAGACCGCAACAGCTTATCGACGGCTGGGAATTCCTTCGCAGTTGCTGCAGGACCTGAGGGCTTCTTTTGAGAATTCTCGTCGCTTTTCTCCCTAACTCTGTGCTTCACATTCGTCCTGGGCCTATACCATACTTTTTTAGATTTTTCTATCGTTCCTTTTTGCTCACCGAGTTTAGTATATTGATAGAAATTTCGTAAACTTAAACTCCAAATAACAACTACAAATTCCTTGTTCCAGCGCGAGGCAAATATTGTTGCTATATTTATGTAATCATATCAAAAAATTATAAAAGGTTATGCATAGTTTTTTTATTGTTGGTACCTTGAAAGATACATTACCCATGAAGTAAATTAGTAACTAGATTAGATATAGTGTCGTAGATTATCTAGGAAAAAATATAATTTTGTTTGTTCTTTTTACTCTTTGAAAAACTTTCACTAATGTACAAGAAAATATTGCCCATTAAAAATGTACGTCGTTTCTCATAAATGGTTGAAAATGCTTTTTTCTTAGTAAGATGAGTTGGCTTAAATATTATGAGAAAAAAGTAATTAAGAGCATAAAATATTAAATATTACATCATTGTAAAAATTATCGTTTGTAGAAGGATTTAAAAAAATTTCAGAGAAAAACGTATGTATAAAAATTAATTGTCATGAAAATATATCAATGATAATCTTTAGGTATCAAAGTTTACTAATCATTTATGATGTTTACTTTCTCAAAATTTTAAAACATCAATAAACAAATTCAATATAACTATAATTATATCAGTATTTGAGTTATATCACATCCTAATTTTATAAGCTTTCATTTGACATACTTCTTTGATAATTTCTTATTATACAATGTACCGATATCAAAAATAAAAAGATCGTTGACATGAGTATTCCTTCGGAGCCATTACGAGTTTGCCACAACGCATTGTGATTGTTTACGTCTGTGAATACATGCAATTTGTCATTCTAAAGTGCGTAACCTGGTCACTCAAAATGCATTTTGCTTGAGTTTGTCATTCAGTGAGTGTTTTCGGACCTAAGTGCTGAACATGTACTACAAGAGATAAGTGAAACCATTCATGATTTTGGCGAAATGTTTTATATCGGACTTCGAATCAATTGACTTCGAATATGTTTTCTCGCATTCAGACGGGATCAATGGGATATATGTGGGATTTTTGGGGTGGCGTCGGTTGATTTTTTTTTCATAAAGGTGATGTATAAAATGTTTGTAATACTACTCATTTTGAATTGTTAATTGTGATTTGCAAATTTTCTTTACACTTATATGTTTCTCATTTAATTGAAGTAATTAAATGATTATACTCTACTGTATCAATAAATAAATTTATAAATCAATTTTATTGTCGAAAAGGCAGCTACAACTGTGTATGGCTTGTGGAGGACAATATACTAGTTTACTCTCCGCTAGCAAACGGGAGATCATCCCATTAATTCCGATCAAGGGACCTACGGTTGAGACGGATTTAACGTTTCAGCACACTTCTAAGATAATACAAATAGTTCACTACGTGTTATAATATTAACAGCACACCAAAAAATTGTGCTAATAACACACTCAAAAATTTCCGAATAATATGGTCCTTTTTGGCTAAGTGTGGTTGTCACTCTAGGACGATGAATATTATTCCTGTTGTGAGTATTGTGTTCGACAGTTTCGGATGAAGCAAGGGGTTGCACTTCATAAATGTAAATGAAGGGAAGTTTTAAAATAATTTAATCCCTTAAATAAAAGTTTACAAGAGTTTCGGGGATGAGATTGACAAATTATCCGAAAACTACTCTTTTGAATTTTGAAAATAACCTGTGACCGGCATTGCCCCTGAAGATAATGCCGTATCGTAAATGGGAGAAAATCTCATAATAGGTTAGTATAAATATTTGTGTCAATATTTGTATCATTTGTACAAATATTTTTATTAAATTTGTTTCAATATTTTTTCTTACACTACAGAAATAATTTTTCCACTTAATAAAAGGAGGGAATAATTGTTCGAACGGCTTGCCCAACAAGAAGTCAGCGGAGGAAATTGGTGGTTCATGCAATGACAATTTATGGGTGTGATTGTTGAGAAATCGAACCCCTCTGTTAGGAGTTACTGGTTTAATCCTCGTGATTCTCTTTTTGTTAGCATTATTAGCTTTGTGCAAACAATTTATAAACCACAACTACTATTTATCATCTTTGAAATGCACCACACAAAATTAGTGATATCAAAAGTGTGTGATTGTTTACTCATTTCCAAACTTACGTCCTCGCACATCTTAGTGGATCGCTATATATGGATATAACATGATCGTCAATAAAATTGGAAATTAAATTATTTAAACTGGTTGAGTTTTTCGTGTTTTTGTTTTTTAAATCATTAACATTCTTCAGCTATTCCAATGTAACTTCATATGAAATATATTGAAAATTGTTCAAGTTTTCTTACAACTTAATAAATCTCTATTTTTGTAAATTTCCCCATAGAAAGGCATTTATCTACACACATCTACACATTTTAAATCTATTGAAAAAATTAATATGACTCATTTTTATATTATGATAATTAGAACACATTATTTAACAAGTTTACTACCAGATCCAAGCGCATGTATGTGTGTCAAAAATATAAAAAAATACGAATACCTTTCATCGATCGGTATCACCAGAGGAAGGGACTATATCACTAGTCACATCAGCTCACAGGAATTCATTCCTAGTTCCTCTTCTTTCCCATTGTAGGTTTACATAGACTCCTACTCTCCGATGCTATCATCGCCCTTCCATTCAGTGTGTCAGCCGTCTGTTGTTGCACTGTAATCCCTTAACACCTTCTACCCCTCCCCGTCCCTTTGTCCTGTAGGAGGCCAAGCACTCTTCACGACCCAAGTGTCAAACGCATCCCATTCTCAGTTTACTCTACTGCCTAGAGGTTTATTCGATTCTTTTTCCGATGCTACATCACTCCCGTTTTACAGAAGCTTTCGCTTTATAATCGGTATAGCAGGAGATGCAAAACGCACTTCTTTCGTCGCGAGAAGTGTTTCTTCCGTGCTAACACTGTATCCGGCAAACACATCCACCGCTGTCGGAAGCTTATCATCTAGTTTTTAAGATACACCAAGTTCTTTTCTTAATTCTGTTCTATGATATTCACCGTTATACAGTTCTGTTGTTTGCGTTTTTCAATTAAGATATCATTTTTTGTCATTTCTTTCTTTACTATTAAATAACTATTCTTGTTCAAGCATCATCATGTACATTAATACGCAAATGTTCCAGAAATTTTGCGTTACTTCTACGTAACCAGACGGAGTAAATCACACAAATAAAGTAGTGTAATTTAGAGCGTTAATATATAGGTCGGTGATTTCCTATAATTTCATTTTTCACTTTTTCCTTTCCAAAATAACTACATTTAACTTTATATCAAAGAAAGGAGCTACTTGACTCATTTATTTGAAAAGAACCTTACTTGACTAATTTAGCCTGACCAAGCTGGTATAAGCAACATTCGTAGGAAATTGTTCGTGAGTTATATGACGCTCCATTGTTCACTTTCATAAACTATTCTGATTTTAACTGCTCTGATTTCATGTTTACATTGTTAATGCTAAATATGAAACGGAGAGAAACTTTCCTACAACTATCAGATGGGGAATCAAGTACGTCATATTATTCAATTAAATAGTTCTGCTCAATAAAAGTGAAAGTAAACGTTCATATTATCATATAGAATGTTAGTCTTATCAATTTCCCTTGCGATTAAATCACATTGGTTTAACTGGCTTATGATGAATTGCTTTTCAATGTCTTACTCTTTTCTCCATTCTTTATTATTGACGTTTCTATTTGTCTTAGCACATTCTCACCCACGTACTATTGCCACGGAACATTTCTTCCCTCTCCTCATAGAAATATCTTCCCTCCTGCCCCAAACGTCTTTGGCCCGTTGCCAACCCATTCGCAACCTTCGCACCGACAGGTTTTGCTCCCCTAACGAAACATTTTGGCTGAAGCACGAAGCTCCTGCGGTCGATTCGAAGCAATTGGTGATCGTATTACCGCAAGACGCCATCGTCGTATCGGATCCTTTGCGCCGTCCTGAGGTGCGCCCTCGTTGGCCGGTTCCCTCTCGTAACAGCGCACCGCTGCCAGTGCAGCGCTGCCAAACGAGCTGAGAGCATGTTAACCTACGCGATCGTACGAGCGTGATTGTGCTCGCCGCAACGGTTAGGCGGCTAAATATCGCACGTAACAGCTCGACGCAGAGATCTGGAAGCAGGAACTGTCATTATGCGGCTGCTTTGGAAGTGGAGAGGGATTTGGGATTAATAACTCATTTTCAAAAGTTGTACGACTTAACTGTGTTGTTCTGGATTACGGAATAATCACTTTCTAAGTTCATCGATTCACTTATTTGAAACTATATTATCATTATACCAATGAATAACAATAACTCGACCCCCTTGCGCAGACACTTATTTAATATTCCACTATGTTACATTACACAACGCTTCAACCATACTACTGGTCACCTTCGGGCGTGTAATCTATTAAAACAAAATTTTTACGGACCAGTTGGCTCCGCGTCTCCATGCATATGAATGTTGAAGACAGAATTCAACGGGCCCGTAAAAGAATTGTTTTAATCAGGTTTTATGAGGTTACAAACCTGATGATGAGCAGTAGTGTGGTTGAGGCGTTGTGTAATGTAATATTCTGAAATATTAAATAAGTGTCTGCGCAAAGGGATCGAGTTATTATTATTATTATTATTATTACTATTATTATTATTACTATTTAAGTGCTGTACTAACAGACGTAAATACAAAATGAATTTATACTAATATATGTAAAATTCTTAAAGTGTAAATTACATATTGTGTGTTAAAATATATAAAACAGTGTTGAAAGACCAAAAAAAGAAAAATGGAAATACACTTTTGAATAATTATTTTTTTTACTGGAGGTGACTTTTATCAAATATCTGAGCCAGAAGGTCTGTTATGCTACCTTAATGATTGTTTTATATGAGCAATTTTATTGTTTATCCCAGCGTGCATTTATTCATATCGAGACAATTTAGTTATGTTAGTTTCAAATTATCACCACCGTCGAAAATAAAACTTGTGTAGCTAGAAGAAATACGAGAGAGAGAGAAGTGGTTCGACTATGACCTTTGCGTGTCTAATTTCTGAAGCATCGCGATAAGAACTAAACATATACGTGACTTCAATCACTACCACTCACTTTAGGGGAGAGTAATAACGTATTTCATAAAGAATAGTACCATTGTTCTCAATCACGAAGGGAAACGGAGTACTTAAATAACTGGTTCACATAAATCTTTAAAAAAAGGCTTCCAGCGTTAAACACCTATTTTAATTCATCCACAAAATTTCATCATTCCCTAGTTTTGTCATGAGAGGAAAATATAATCGTAACCTATCTTCTGCTCGTTTTTATATAAAAACTTAACGTTGGAGTTATTTTAAAGAAGACTTATAGAAAAATAAACTGCTTAATATCCGTTTAATATATTTAATTAGAAAAATAAACTGCTTAATATCCGTTTAATATATTTAATCAGATATAAAAAGATATTAGCGTTTCAAGATCACTACCTTTGTTTGCTGCCATGTTTTGTCACGCTTCCAAGAAAAAGCTAGCGTGTCATTTGCCACATTTGTCAAAGTTAAAGTTTTTTGATACATCTGAGATAATTTACCTCGAAAATGCTAACTTTTACTGCTTTTGAACAGGGAATTAAAATATACGTCACGATTTAATATTTTTTCACATACATTGTGCAATTTTGTTTATTATATTAAATGAGAAAAAATATAAATAATTATTTTATTGATCAAATTCACCACAAACAACTTCGTAAAAGAGATAGTAACTGTGAATTATTTTCAACCCCAACCTTGTTTGACATGAAACGTGATCCACTATTTGCATACTGAGGACCTCTTTAAACTCATTTTGAACACTTTGATAGCCTCGTTTTAACCGCATTTGATGTCATCTTTACGGGGAGGACATTTAACACCCAAGTCGCGCTCCCATAATGGGAGGATAATATGTGATTCTGGTGTTCATTGAAATTCTTCGCGCGATCCGATGCGAGACTGTTTCAACAAGCATACCAAACTTACAATTACTATTACGTCATGAAATGGTTTGAAAGACAATCATTTTAAACTGGTAACCACACTTTATTTAACCTTGAGTCAATTGATTGTTGTAGAATTTGAGGTTTGCATGCCTATTACCCATCAATAGCTTTCCATACTACTGAAAGATAAATACATTGTAAAACTTAATGAAATAAATACAAAGGAGGTTTTGTTTTGTGAGTTAATTTATTCGGACATATTTATATGATATCTTTTTCTCTTTTACAAATAAATTTCTAAGTGATCTGACACAATCTATCACCAAAACATCAAATAGAAACGTGATTCAGTACCTGAGAAGAATACGTGAGCAAGTCAAAATTGTCACTTAGGCAGAAAAGAAAGTTTTGAAATTTTTTTGGTAATGAACAGTGAAAAATACTTAGATATATATTCTTTCAATGTGAACTGAAGTTTCGTTTAAATTTAATAGTTTTAATTTAATCGTAAAAATTATACAGCTAACAAAATGTCACAAAATAAGACATTTTATCACTCACCTTACTTACTAATTCAGGTATTGAATAAGTGAAACAAATAATCTTACGGATTCTCATATTTTGAGTAGTGATTTATTAATTATCACGGTGTGAAAATTTTCGAGAGGTTTTTTTAATAACCACAGCAAAGTAGCTTCTTAATAAATATTTAATGATTGTATGTATGAAAGAAAAAACACTATCATAAAATCTCAAAACAGAAATGAAACAATTTTAACCGTTTAGTATTTGAGCCACAGGCCGCGAGTAAAGAGTCCCTGTCGATTCGTGTGGAAGACTGCTTCATTGTAGAAGCTTGCCTCGCGGAGTGAATCTCAATTGTCGCGTGACAAGCGAACAACACTCTCGGAGCTGCGGGTCGTGACCTGACGAACGCGCTTCGATGACCTACCGCTACCAGGGGGATGGGGAACAAATGGCACGACCGGCCTACTTTCACGCTCTGATCCGGATTGTGCACACGAGTGTTTCAAGAGAAGAGACGGGACTGTCGTCACCAATTGATTTTGAGATTTAAGGCAAGGCAGTGGGACAACTGAATTAATTCCTCTGCAAAAAAATAACAGTAACTGACATTTTTTTCTAAAAATATTTTTTATCATGTTCAGAATAAGCTAAATGGTATCGATAGGTAGCACTGATACAAAGTTTAAAATAAACATTAAACAATTTTGAATAATCATTACTACAGTAAGTATTTCTTCTTTGGTTACTTCTCAGTTATAGTCTCTATGAGGCATTACTGAGCTTAGATAGAGCACAAAAAGTAAATCGTTTATTACTTATCTTAGACATGAACACTGTAAAGGCAAACAAAATAGCAAGGCTTCAGACCGATAAACTTGTTGCAAAATTAAACATCTTGCGATTATACTGACAATATTACACTCATATAGAAATCAAACGAAAACCTGTGTTTTTACCAGCATTTGTTGAGAAATTTGAAGATAAACTTTTTATTAAGTATTGTGTAGTTTAAACTAATTAACTTGTATACAAGTTTTGAATGAAATAAATAATTTTGTTTATCTTCCTGAGAGTCTTGTTTGTATTGATGTCACTAAAAATTCAGTTTATAAACACATGTAATGAGTTATACCAATAAATAACGATCGTATGTAGAAATATTTACTCATCATGATTTAAGATTCATAAGAACTAGGGTCTATCATACATTACAAAACAGGTTACTCTTCAAACGTATGCATGTACTTACTTTTCATCAATTAATTTACCTTTTCCTATGTGGGACCCTATACTGTTAAGTTGGGAAACGAAAAGAAATCAAACTTTCTGAAGCAATAGCTCCACAACATATTATATTTAATAATTGTTCCTTATAACGTAATATACTTGCATAGTACGGCGATTCATTCTTATAATAGGCATTTAAAATATATTTTTCTTCGTCAGCGTTTAAGAGTAAAATAATTCTACCGTTTTCGCATTATAACAATTATTATCACTCTAGAATAGACGACCTATTCTTACAAATGTTTTCACAAAAATATTATACAACACCAAAATACTGTAAAAATATACGAATAGTTACGAAATTTATAAAATCAAATAAATGAAATATTTTTAAAAATTATACCAACATGAAAGTTTGTTTTTTGTATTTATCTCAATTCAAGGACCTTCTTCTTAGATCATTTCCCGAAAAACTATGTCCGCATTGTTTATCTGCAAGATATAGTTCGATCGACTTTCTCTATAATAACAGTCCTCTTTAAAATTAAATGAAATCAAGAACTGAATATAAAATAGGTGTGGTAAGTAGCACGTACAGATTCATGAATTTTACGCACTTCGAGTCACAGTGGCATGTTTGAGGTGTAGCGATTGATGCGCGATAATTAGTCATTTGAATGCATGCAAAGAACACAAAAGAGTAGAAGCTTTAATACTTGCTTCCAATCTACCGTGCAACATGAAGTTATCGAGATGAAAAATTGTCATGAGGTGTATACCTATGGTTAATCTGGTCTATAGTTATCTGTACCTATTTTAAATATAAGGATGAATTCAGACTGTGTGCAACATTACCAGGGGCAACGAATTAAACTACTTCGATGGATATAAATTATACAATAATATAGCAAGGAGATAATACTTGTCTATTTCTTGCTGGAGGCATGAACGTATTATTTGTGGAAGAACTTGGTTCAATATATAATGTAAATAAACATATTTGTTTTTGATGAACATTATATATTGTATTAATGAAAACAATTAATATTGGATACAATTTTATCAATATTGGATGATACAGCCACCTCACCTAAATCGAATTCGAGATAGGTTTTTGAAAATAGTTTTTTATTACTTCTTGTACACTAATTTTATCATTCATTATGAATGTATAATATCTTTTTAATACTGAGTAATATTAAAAACTCTTCTACGCAAATAATTGTATGATGTATGATTGATTTAGTGAATTAGGTTAACTAGAACTACTGCTAAAATGCAATATCTGAAACGACGTATTCCTTTCTTTCACTGCATGTTTCGGTATTCAAACTCGTTTAAACCTTGATAAAAGAGATATTTGAGAAATAATATTTTTTTATGATATTGGTCATACACGTTAAACGAGTTCGGTGGGTCGTAAAGCAATACTTTTAATTCGATAGTCATTATGTCGAGTATAATACGGGGATTTTTTACCTCCTTGGTCCCTTACGCCGACGATTCAAAGAGGTGATTTTGAGAATTTTCTTGATCTGGAAACCTGAACCTATTGATTATCATGACATGTTTTTCCGTTAGGAGATGGATTTAAATCTACCATAATTAGGCAACTTAATACAAAATAGAATTACCGATTATACAAAAATTATAATTTTTGTTTTGGTTTACGGTCGTTTCTCTTTCCTGGGAACATGAAAGGGAAAATTTTAAGCTTTTGTTCAAAATACCCAAAAAACCTGGTGAATACAAAATCAGTATTACCAATTTAAAATGTTTTATTATCGTCGTCGAAAATGAGTGAATAAAAGGTTTATCGCTTCACATATTTATTCGTTGCATTATAAATGCCCGACTGTATAGACAAGTTGAAAGAATGAGTTACGACTTTCTATTAACGCCAGTGATTCTATAATGGACACGTAAAATGTTGTTCTCTAGGGAGTATCAATGTATATTGAAGCTATACAAGTCACTGAGGACTAGACATTTTTATTGTTTCCATCCTGTTTTGTGATACTGATTTATGGAAAATAATCAAAAGAAAACATTTTGAGTTAATTCTCAGACGACAGAATAACTATAAATTTTTTTGTTCTATTAAGGAAAGAAAACAGTCGACACTAACTTTTTCGTTGTTTTGATGAAAATATAAAAAGTACTTGATTAATTTAATTCTTAAGGACACATTTTATGTAGTGTTTAAAAAAGAGGAAATTTTGAATAAATAGATCAAAATGAAATTATCATCTTCTTTAAAAACATATATTGTGGTTCAGGATGTACTCTTAAAATATAAGTGTTTATTTCACACTCTTCTAAAGTAGTTTCCAGCGGAAATATTTGGTTTCTTGAGACTCAGGAGCTATTGAACTGACAATTGTTAGGAGCAAGGGAAACTTTTTGCAAAAATCCTCACTCTTACACCATGGTTCAGGACTCACTAGAATTTCTTTTCTTATACCTTTTCTTCGCGACCTAATTACTCCTTTAACCTTAGAAGTAGCTTCTTAGAGTCTGTTTAGATAAAAACGGACGGATTTGAAATATTTACTTCTGTTAAATCTAAATCGCATTTACATTCCTCTCATGTGAAATTCGTAAGGTGAAGAGTAGTATTTCACTGGAGGAAGAGTCGCATGTAAATTAAAAAAATAAAATACATATTTACTTTTAGACACAGAACCAGATTAAAGAACTTTAAATAAATTTTCTGACCAGTCCATATAACACTAGCCCACGAGGCGCTAAATAGCGCTTGTTTTCTTCCATAAATGATAACACAGTTATAAAACATTTTTTTAAACGCAAAAGAGTAATGGACCTATATTGCAAACATATAAAACTGTTGGATTTCAGAAGCAACACTGGCAACATCACTTGGTCTGAAGTGTTAAGTGATGCCACTTTCCTTGGCTACTATACCATCACACACGTCGTGATGACGTATTTGCGTGTGGCGCTTGACACGAGATTTATCGATGGTGAGGAATTCACTTGGAAATCGATTCAATGCAAACAAACATTCTGGGAGGGGAGGGCACAATCTACTGGAGGTTTTGTCAGATATAGAAATATATCATTGAGTTTAAAACAGTAGGGTCCACAATTTTTTCGTTTTGTTCATCGTCTCTTCATTTTTCCATCTTCTCACTCACTGCATTGGATTCTCGTATATTCCAGAGTGTGGCCGATCAGTTATTCGAATATACATAAGAAGAATCTCTTTCGAAAAATATTAGTTATGTTTATTTGATTTGGAAAACATACTAAAGTATTCTGACACAAATTTACTGAAATATATTTAGAAATTCATATGAATTTAATTACATTTGCTCCAGCTAAACGGAAAAATGGTAGAAACCTGGAAACTCATTGGCCACACCCTCTTGAATTATTGTGATAATTTCAAGGATAAGGCCTTGTGTTGATGCCTAAACCTCAACGAGTTTTCTTGTATTCTGCAGGGAGAACTAGGAAACGATTCGTGAAATAGCGACTTAATTTATTCCCTTAATATACTAAAAAACTCAACATAATGAAGAACTAAACAATTCTAATATTGATATTATTTCTGAGATTAAAAAAAAAGTATTCATTTTTATGTCTTTATGGAACAGGTGATGGCAGCGATAAGGATACTTATCTACAGATTCTTTATTAGTTTGTAAATGAATTGAAATGAATACTTCATTATATAGTTATTCCGTTCAACTTGTTAATCTTCAGCGAGAGCTCTTTCTATCGAATATCAATTATCGTCAGATCTGGAATACAATAATTGTAAAATAATTTGGTAGTTTAAAAAAAAAACTCGATTTTTGAAATTTGGGCACAACATACTCCCATTTTGTTAACCCATTTTTATATCCTAACATATTTATTTATTTATACAATAGCTATAAGAAATCCCAAAACAGCTATTTTGAAAACAACATAATTGTTAGATAATTAAATTAAACATAAGTACAAGATACGAAACACAACATTTAACACATATACCAAGAATAATAATACATAGCCGTAATAGTAATGAAATAACTTATTGTACGAGCTTCAACTAATGAAAAAAAAATTTAAAAAATTGACAGTATAGTGAAAGCAAAGTGGTTACTATTCTACACACAAAACTAAAAATCTTTTTCCATACATAACTTATGCTAGAAAACCCTATTTGTTTGATCGACACCAGATTTACGTTAGAATTAAACAGGTCTATTTCAAATTTATACATATTAAGTAAGCGGAAAAAATTTAAAAAAAGAAAAATTATAGAATTGAACCGTGTTGCAGCGAGGAACAAAAAAAGCTATGGAAGGCCTAGGGATGCACAATTTACTTTTACTTAATAAAAAGGAACTGTCGACTAAACTGTGTAAAACCTTTGTATAGAAACAATATATTGGATTTATTTATTCTTGTTGAAAGCGAGTCAAAAGAAAACAAACCCCTAAAAATATTTGTTGAAAAACTCTAACGCAAGTAACGTTGAAATTTTTAGATTTATAGATATCTTAGTAATTTATTTTGCACTAATTCAATTGCAGAAAACTTTGAAGTGAAAACGGGTCCCAAATTGCGACACAGCATTCTAATCTACTTCTAACAAATGAATAATATAATTTAATGACAGTATCAACGGAAACAAAAAACTATTAATAACTGAGTTCAAATGAATGTCAAACTTAAATGATGAATCAAAAATTACTCCAAGATCTTTTATGTGATTTACAGTTTGAAGTCTTGACCCATCAATTAAATATCCATGGGGAGTGATTTCCTTCTTCCTTTAATATGAAACGACAAATCATTTATTTATATTCAGTAGTAAATTGTTATTCGAACACCACAAGGCAAGCAAATTAAGTGATGACTAGTAAGGATATATCCCTATCATTATTAATTACCTTGTACAACTCTTAAGTCATCAGCATACAATTATGTTTGTGTTCAAGATCCAACTGTGATTGATATTCACTGAAAAGAGCTCTCACTCATGACTAAGTAATTAAACTTTTTTTTTTCATAAAAAATTTCAATATGAATTATACACTCTTCTTTTACGTTTTTACAGAAATGATTAGTACCAGAGTAAGGCATAACGTACATAAGTGAAATATTGTTAAGCATTTGTAAATTATGTAGCCCCATCCTGGCCCGGGTTTTTCCCCGTTTTTCCTTCGGGTAGAGGCGGATTTATTATACAGGTTCTCTAGGCTTTGTCTAGGGGCATGTTTATTGTAACAATAAATCGTGAATTTAGTGTTTTTTTTTAACTCATATGATTATAAACACTACACTCAGAATAATCTATAGTTCGATAATAACTTGTACATGTAAATTTTTTGCGTTAAATTACAAACATTCTTTTAGTATTATTACTCACAGCTAACTTTTTATCTTATCTAGGAACTTTTGCTGAAATTTTTGAATCCGCCTCTGCCTTAGGGTCCTTGATCGGAATTGATGGGAAGGTCCCTTGCTTGCTTGCGGAGAGTAAATTAGTTTATTGTCCTCCACGTGGTCATACGCAGTTTGTACTGTTTTTTGACAATAAATTTATTTATTTATTCATTTAATACTACGTAATTACGAATAAAAATCACTTTTCAGACTATTACACGAAGTTCCATCCTAATTATAAATGAGTTCCATCCTAATTCATCCTAATTAAATGAGTTCCATCCTAATTAAATGAGTTCCATCCTAATTAAATGAGTTCCATCCTAATTAAATGAGTTCCATCCTAATTCATCCTAATTAAATGAGTTCCATCCTAATTCTAAATATTTCAAGGCAAATTCGCATCTCGCCAACAACTCTCAAAAAGGAAAAGGTCAAGTCACGTTTCTGTTGCTTAAAACAATTATGATATATTATCTGCATCAATGTCTTCATCAATATATAAAGCTATTATACATATAAAAGCTTTTTAAACTCTTACAAACAAAGATGTGAAGGTACAAAATCTATTTTAATCATTTGAGGGAAAGGGCTTGCAGTGTTCTTATTTGAGGCGCTGATTACCAATTTCAACTTTACTCTCTAGAAAAGTTAGGAACAAAGTATTTCAACATCTCCAAAATTTTCGGTATATGGCTATACTGAATGGCCTCTGAAATGCAATATTGCAACCCGCAACACACACGTGTATCAATGCATCCTATTGTACAGGGATATTTTCTTCTTCAACAAGTAATCACCCTCTTCTGCAATTGATAGACAAGCTTCCACAATCTCAGTAAACTATCAGGATTTTCTTTTTCTTCCTATATTTTCACCATGGATGATGTCTTGTTGCTTCGGGTGCGCAGTAAGCCTTCCAAAAAACATGTGACAATAGTGTCACTTAACAGCTAATAATTCAAATAATGATTCTAATTCGTTTCTACATGTTTTGTAGTAATTTCAAAAATGGTTCAAAACCCTATGTAACATTACCATTATCTCAGAGCAAGTGTCAAGTAGCGTGCAAGTTCGTCACTCAATGTTTTAGGAAATACAAGACAACACCTGTCGGAGGATACAACCAGGATTAATTATGTTATGGGAGACGAGACCTTGAGCTTAACGTGCTCATGCGCTATCCAACTGCACTACTTTCTGTGTGTTTGTGAACTCGAATTGGATGATATTTACCTTTATCAAGTACTTCCTAAGGGAAAAGTCTCATATGAGGAGTGTAGTCTCTATGAGACCACCTCAGAGGTCTGTGGGTCTCACAAGTTGAATGTTAATGGTAGACTGGGCCGTGAGGCGAATGAGGTGGCGCAAATGGTTAGCGCATGAGCGCGTTAAGAACAAGGTCCCGAGTTCAAATCTCAGTTCCGTCTCCCATTTTCAGTCATCATAACATAATTAATACTACCTGGCTGTGACGTTCACTGTAATTTAAGAGATTTCTAAATATTGTGATACAGCCAGGACTCCGTATTTTAGGTTTCTAGACCAAACACATGGAAATTCAAAAATTCAAAAAGTTTAAACGCTTGAAAAAACGAATTCTGTATTGTGCTGTTTACGTCTGTCATAAAATATACAAAATTATTAATTTTAATGACCTTTACAACATAGGAAAGTATATTTCAATGACAATGTTACGTCACTGGTTGGCGACTTCGTTAAGTGATACATAAATAGTTCAGTCTTCCAGTGCGATGTCATGAGGGAAACAACACACCTATTATCACAGAACTAAATAATATGTAAAGTGGTTTCCTCAAAACATTGAGGATAAAGTTTGGATTAATATCATGAAATTTTATTCATGTAATTCCACAATTATATTAACTGTATTAAAAAGATGTAAAAATAAAGCTCTGAAACAAAAACAAAATCAGAACTACTCCCACAAAATCTCAAATTATTGAAAATAATACAATTACTTCTATACTACATCTAATTCTTTAACTACTAAAATGCGTACGTCAGATATGTAAGTCAAATCAACTGTATCTATTTTACCAATTATAGAATGATCAGTTCATAAAAAACCTATGAACAATCCATTTCTTGAGATTAAGGATTCAGAAAATCTGGTGGGTTGAGAAAATGCAAAAATGTTTTTTTTTAATATTCATTAAAAATGATATACTAGGTATCAAAACCTTATCTTTGGCGCCTACACTAACAAAATAAAATAGACAACATTTAAAAAGTTTCACGTTCTAATCGACTCTCAATCATTTCGAAGAATTTTCAATGAACTATCGATTAATACGGATTGACATCGGAAAGCGCCTCATGATTTATGACACTAATGAGTGACACGGTGAACTTCATGTAATTCGAGCATTTTCCACAGTGTTGGGCGGCATGGCCATGTAATTTATAATTGACATATCTTGTTTTCACAGTGTTATTGGCAATGCTTCCTAGCATATATAGAACTCAATTTCAATCAAAACTGAAATATTACCAATATAACATTTTATATCCATATCATGTGTGGTTGACAACACAATGTTTTATTTTATTTTTTATTATTACAAGGTAGTAGAATGCGAAGTTGACGCCCAACCTTTAAATCCATTTTTTTCTGTTAATGCTGTTTAAATGGCAAAGACAATCCGATAGAATGATTTATTATTCCTACATGAGTGTCTGAATGAGAGATACTAGTTTTGACGTGGAACTACTTACAGTTCCCATGTCAGTGGCACCTGTTTAAAACATTGTCCTGGGTGTTAGTAAAAACGGAGTAACCTGAGTTTATTCCTGACCGTTCGGCAGATAAGGAGCTGGACTCAATAATGTATTCATTAGGCTTACAAACTTTTTAAAAATGAAAGTTACACACGAATTTCTCAATTAGAATACAAAATAAAATTTAACAAATCCAATTTCAACATACAAAAATTTCAACATTCATAATTTGACTTGTACGTTCTATTGTAGTCAATTTTTGTCATTCTATAGTTGTTCTGTAGGCGATTTGGGTTGCGACTAAGCTTCTCAACTTAGTGATGGTTTGCGATCTTTTACGATTTTCGACAACAGAAATATCGACGCGATATCATTTCCTCCCCACAAAGCGTTGGAGTTATCCTGTCCATACACAGTCACCAGAATCTAGTCACTGTTAACGAGGAACACTACCAGAAAGTAAGATCGTCATTTAACCTGGAGAAAATTGCGCATCACTTCCCCTTAACCCCCATTGACTTAGTTCAATTAGCATGAGCTATCATATTTTCAATTCTATAATATATGGATATATGTCATGAATAATGCTTTTTTTTAAATAGTGACTGATAATCAATACTTAACGTCTAATCTATTCAAAAGAATTTTATGTTGTTGATCATAGCATATCATAATTTTTATATTCTTATATTTGAAATTCTTTTTGTTGCAGTGGAAGAAAATATAAAATTTAATTGTACATCAATCAAATGTTTACACTTACTCTATCCAGTCAATTGTCTTACATTTTTATAAATTATTAACCCCAAAATACCTACATTAGTCTCTACATTTTTATAAATTATTAATCCCTAAATACCTACATTCGTCTCTACATTTTTATAAATTATTAACCCCAAAACAACTAGCCAAAGTAACTCAAAGCTTGATAATTAAAGAACATATTATCTTAAGGGAATTATGTATAGCTTCTTTTATTACGATATGAATTTCTAGATTATCTTTTTGTATGAGTACTTTTATTATGATATGATTTTTGTTATTAATTCTTCATTGAATTTTTAGTTGTATTTAATGGGTTAAAAATAATTTTTATTGTACTGGCCTTCGTATGATAATGCATACTACAAAACAAAACTCATGAATGAACTAACATAACTTAATTGATTAAAGCATGTACCGCAAAATAAATGACTGTAAATAAGTGATAAAATATGGAGTTAAAGTAAGTTTTGAATCTGTGAAAAAACATTCTCTTTAAGTTCTATTTTAACGGAAATATTTTGTAACAAAATATAGCCGCTACGTGAAATTTCGTTGGAGATATTTTTGAAGAGTAAAGAGCAAGTAAATGTGGACCGCATAAACTGATGTTAGCTATCTACGGACAACAGAAAAGAAGTTGATAGGGACCATGCACAGAATGAGAACATGAGTCTAGAATACACAATGAAGAAAAGCAAAGAAGATATCTCCAAATAAAAACGCATTGCATAAAAACACACACGAAAGTTTTTAGTCAAAATGTTGTTATACAATGGAATGAAATGTCGAACCATATGAAATAACGTTTAAGATTTTTGGCATCATCAAAATAGATTCAGAGTTAGCTAAGTACCTGGAGCTCACGTCTGTGGGCTGTAAGATTGTTCATATAATGTTGTACTATGTCATAATGTTTGAACTTATTTCTCAAAGTCCTGGCTGACACTTATAACGTTCAGTAGACTTTTTACTCTGATAGATTTTTAATGGACTATAAACACTTGAACAAGTATTCTTCCTTACTCGACGTGGTGTACTTGCCGCTAATGACTCACTGATAGGCACCTTTTCATAAAAATTTTTCACATATTATTGTTTTAGACAAATTTATTGTATGAATTCTTTATTAATTCATTTAGGAGTGCAAATACAATAATTACAGGTTTTTATTTCAACAAATACTAACTTAAACTAACGCACTGTACATATTTCATGGATTGATAAATTTTACATTCCGAGGATATAATCTTGTTTGGGACGATATGCAATGTTCTTCCCTACAAAGCAGCCCGAGTAAAAGCGGATAGTGTCTGACC
Source organism: Laupala kohalensis (assembly GCA_002313205.1). Lineage (NCBI taxonomy): Eukaryota > Metazoa > Arthropoda > Insecta > Orthoptera > Trigonidiidae > Laupala > Laupala kohalensis. The sequence goes on from NNCF01125945.1 coordinate 780,838, forward strand.
GACTAACAATTTTCTCTCTCATTCTATAAGTAGTTCTGTCGTAAAAAAATGCCTTACTTTAATAATAAATAAATAAAAATAAATTTATTGTCAAAAAACAGTACAAACTGCGTATGACCACGTGGAGAAAAAAAACTAATTTAATCTCCGGAAGCAAGCAAGGGACCATCCCATCAATTCCGATCAAGGGCCCTAAGGCAGAGGCGGATTCAAAAATTTCAGCAAAAGTTCCTAGATAAGATAAAAAGTTAGCTGCGAGTAATAATACATATATTATGTCAATATGTTTGTAATTTAACGCAAATATGTTTGTAAATTTACATGTACAAGTTATTATCGAACTATAGATTATTCTGAGTATAGTGTTTAAAAATCATAAGAATTGAAATAACACTAAATTCACGATTTATTGTTACAGTAAACACGCCCCTAGACAGCCTAGAGAACCTGTATGATAAATCCGCCTCTACCAGAAGGAAAAACGCAGAAAAAACCTGGCCAGGATGGGGCTACAGAATTTATGTACACAACCGTGCCAAAGTTGAGTACACATAAAACTAAATTAATATGAGCCAAACGG
>NNCF01125945.1:781638-804338 GCA_002313205.1 Laupala kohalensis
CAAAGACTGGTTGACACTCTAGGACGATGAATATTACTACTATTCCGTGTATAGTGTTCGTGAACGAGACTGTTTCGTATAAAGAAAGGGTCGCACTTCAGTAATTCGGTCTTAACAAACACGACTGTTTCGTAAATATTAATGCAGGGAAGTGTTAAGATATTTAATTCTTTGAATAAAGGTTTACAAGAGTTTCGGGGGTGAGATTTACAAATTATCCGAACTATCCTCTTCTGAATTCTGAAAGTTTGAATACTCTGACCGGAATTACCCCAGAAGGTAATGCCGTAACGTAAATGGGAGTAAACGTTTGCAAAATATACGCAACGGGAAATACGTGGACTAACTGCGTTAACTAAGATTCGGAATGCGTAACACAATTTGCTTAATTGGGAATTAAGATTGTCAATGTGACAATTCCATTTGAGGTTGTCTTGAATATGGAGACCTAAGAATTTTGTATTTGTAACAGTTTTTAATTGTGTTCCGTTTAAAGAAAGAGAAACCTGGGGTAAAGATTTTGTGATACTATTGTGAAATGACATAGACACTGTTTTGTCAGTGTTTACAATGAGACGATTTGCATGGAACCAAGTCGAAAGGTTAGACAAAACTTTTTGAGCATTGGCGTGTTTACATAGTAAATTAGTGTCATCAGCAAAAAGAACCATTTTGCAATCTGATGTGGATGATGACATGTCGTTCACATACAATAAAAAGAGTATAGGGCCGAGAATTGATCCTTGGGGTACTCCGCAAGTAAGTGGCTTTGTTTCTGAAAGACAACGCTCAAGTATTTAATTTTTAGTATAGGTTATTTCTACCTGTTGATATCTATCCTTTAAATAAGAAGTTAGCCATTGATGTGGAAGTCCACGAATGCCTAAAGAATGCAATTTTGAAAGGAGAATTTCGTGATCGATGAGATCGAAAGCTTTGGATAAGTCAAGAAAAACACCCTGAGATTTTCTCCATAATGACTGTCATGAGCGAGCTACATACGGATAATTATAAAGTAAAAACTTATATTTATGGAACTATTCATATAACCAGAGAAAAACGTGAACGATTACCCAAACATATAAGATATTGAAATAAAATAAGGTATTTTAATCCTATTTATAATCCTACATATATGAGATAAATACCATGAAAAATACTGAGCTCATTAATATGAGAATATTTTTAATTCCTATGAACAATAAAACAGATCCACATTTTCCTGATACTGTAAATACTCATAAGATTCACATTCCAACATTCACATTCCAACATGAATTTAATTTTAAACAGCAGTTTTAAATTTGTAAAAACATAACCCATATTCAAACAAAAAATAAAAAAATGGAATGGATTGGTTCCATGGAAACAATAGTACGGATTAAGGCGAGTAGAAGTCAGGAGAGCGAATATATTCCAGGAAATGTAATCCATTAATTTTTTCAAGAGGTATGTGTGCACCAGACTGATAAAAACTAGTTCATAGGGACTTCATAGGAATTTCATCAATTTCATTAATGAAAATTGCAGTTAACAAATGTGATTCCACAAGAAACTAATGTTAGCCCAAGTATCACTGTTTTCATTCTAATTCATTGTTACATAATTTTTTTTGCAGTAACTCCAAATCATATTGTGTGATTTTAGCATCTTCTTTCTGGACGTATTACATAGGAGGGAAGCGTTGATTGGTTTGGTCTTTTGAGAGATATCGAAATTGTTCTTCTTTATCCCTCTGATGAAAGTAAACGTCGTCTCCAATTCGCCTTCAGATTCCCAATATATTTTTTTCCGAAACATTCTTCCTTCAAATATGTTGTTATATAGTCTGAAGGAAGATAAAAATTTGTAAATATTATTAAAGCACAGACTAGTGGTTCGGCATTTATTGCATTTCAAAGAATAAACTAATCATAGAAACATGCATTGATCGGGTTTACTCTACGCCAAATTGAATGTTTTGAAATTCAGAAGAGAACATAGCTTATATATAACTGTTCACAATAACCTAAAAAGTATTATGTTATCTTATTATTATAACATAAAATTTATTACATAAATATTATTGTTACAAAAGTAATAGTTATGATAAAAAGTGTGTGTAACAAATTATCCTCAACTTCATTTACCCTCCTACGGAATACAGAAGACGACTTTCCCCTGTGTGACTTTCTCCTGTATGAGTACGACAAAATTCTCCTGTATGAGTCTTATAGTTGTGCCCTAAAGTTGTTCCAGCTTCACAGAGCTCTTGCTGCAACTTACTTAAATCTGTAACATGCAAGGAGGGCGAACAGTGGCATACTGTAATATTAGAGAAAGATAGATTTGGCTTTACCAAGTTTACGTTAGGTTAACTAACAGCTTGTCTCAGAGAGTAAAAATCTGAACACCTGATTGGGTCCCGGGGTTCGAATCCCGATGATATTACGGAATTTTACTAAAGCATATAATCCGCGAGGCCCAGGTCTATTTTTGTGCTTAAAGAAGTTGGAATGACGAATAATTTCTTAAAAAGGTAATGTTTATGAAAAGTTGCTTCAAATTTCTTTTAGACTGACCACTTGGATTTTTTTGCAAATGAATTTTATATCATGAAAATAATAAAAATGGATCGAATTTACCCTTCTTGTCGAATGAATTATTTCCATACATAGTAATTATATACTAAAGTAATTCACAAGTATTTTACTGAAAAATTTACTGAATTTTACAAGGTTTAGGGATAACTTCAGCTTGATTTTATATCGATCTCGACTAGCTGAAAAATATTTTCCCAATCCCAGAGAAATTGTATCGTTTTGAAGCATGGAGTACAAACTCACTATTAGGATTCTCCAAATTCTACCCATCAATCTCTCCACCACTTCCCTCTTTTTTCCTGTTAAAAAGCTGCGGATGCCCGATCTGTGCTTACTTTTCCGCCTCTACGAAACTCTCCTTGCACCGCCCTTATCCTCCCGGATCCCGCGTCTCTTGTTAACTCTTGTTGTCATTTCTCAACTTGCGCTCCTCCCTTTCCCGAAATCCATATCTCTCCTCTGCATCCGTATCGTCGCTAAACCTCATCCTTCACAGCACCCTCTGAGTAATCCCTCCATCCCAGTCTCCAGGGGTAACAATTCTGTGACTCAAACCTCAATCTCTTGTCAGCGGAAATTCCAAAATGCTTTGAGTGCTTCTCATGAAAGGATCTGTATTCAGTATCGAGACTTCTGAGAACACTAAAGCAGAGTTACGAGAAATCTCATGTACCAAATGAAGGATGGAAGAGAAAGCTAATTTTATTGTTTTTTGTTTTTTTCTTGGGGGATGGGGGTAGTTGAAATAAATATTGCTGAAACAAAATAATTTTAATTCATTATAGTTAACCCATAAGTAGGTATTACACCCTAGTTTATATCTTTTAATTAATAATATATCCATTTCTTTCTTGAATTTTAATATGGTTACGGACAAAAATTTCGCTGTAGTTTTCTGTTTCGTTCTTTTGTTCTTGAAGGTTCTAGTTTTACTTCGTAAATATTTAGCATTCGTAACTATACCGCGAACCAAAATCTTTCCTTCCCAATCGCCTCAACAAAGTCATGGTTAGGTGAATAAAGCAGGCCTCACGACCTGTACCTGACCATAAGACTTTAAACAAATTCATAAGATTAACAATTTTAAGGTTTACATAAGTGATGTAATTAATCACTCTCAGTTTGAGTGCTTGAGAACTTTTCATTTTCTATGTAAGAAATGGTATGGCAAGTTAATACTATATTCGTTAAGGGTGACATTTACATGTGATTTGCTAATTAAATGTTCGATACAGTATTTTATTTATTTATTTCGTGTCCTTTTTTATGGTGTTCCAAGATTTAGGACACCGGAATTCCATACAATTACATGATTTGAGCGAAGGAATTGGGAAGGAAAGATTTTCGAAAGTATGGAAATACTTGTGAAGATTATTAAAATTCTCCCAAAAATATACGACGAATTCTGTCTCTTAAGTTAAATTTGGAGATCCTACTTGGCCAGATCAATAGTCCTCTATTTTCTGTCGTTTAGTGGCTATGGTAACTTCCAGCAAATATAATTTTTAGATGAAGTGGAATTTCCTAACATAAGTTGTTTTATTTATTAAAATTAATTGTGATGAGTTCCTATCCAAGTCATCCGTGACAATATTTTCCAAGGAGTATGAGAGAAACGTGAGATCACAGGTGACAATTCTGAGCCAAATGAAATGTAAAACGGAAACATGGAATTGTGAGTGAAGCGGGAGTATGAATTATTAGCTCTTCATGTACACTCCAGGACGTGTGATTTTACGCTTATTTCACGTTTCTTCCACAGCCCGTAGAAAATGTTTACCCGGGATCTGATCTGATTTTTCCCTTCTTGAATTTTTCCTCTTAAGAATACAGAGTCCATAAACAGTTCCTCGGAAACCCCGACTGAGTGTGCACCCCTGATCGCTTCCCTACCCCTCTTACCATCACATCCGTCGTCACAGCTCCCCGTTTCCGGAATCATCTCCTCCATCACGTTGCCCACTCTTCACGTGGAGGTTGCGACATTGATCAATGCTCCGTTTGGTATCATACCCTGGCTGAAGCACCCCGACGGGAGCCCTACGCGCGAAATGACGGACGTATGCAAATTATCAGGGAGATTTAATCCGATTAGTTACAAGTAACGAGAAGAGATTTGTAGTGAGTGTGGCTGCTTTTACCTCCTGTCCTCTCTCCCGTACTTCTGGACGCTGAACAATGAAGGATTTACTCGTTGTTGTGCGTGGACAGTTAATTATTTAGCAGAAATGGCAGACTTCATTGTTAATTGAGGTTTTAATTTGTTCTTATGCGAAAGTGAAGCTCTTTATTTATTAGTGTTCGGGAAAGTTGGTTCATTTCCAAATCATGAACAACTTCTATAATTTTAGCTACAGACAATAATTTAGTTGAATAAATATTTAAAACATATGCTTCAGTGATAGAGATTATAATCGTTTCTAGGATGTTATAGAAATTTAATTGTTATAAGAGTTCATACATTTTTGAACAAATGTTAATGACATGTCTATGCGTCACTTGATATAGGAATTCCTTGTTCTAACAACGATTTCTTTGGTATTGAGGTGAGAGCTCGGGTTGAAATTAATTCTAGTATTTAATCACTTTTTTATCACTTTCAGGAATTGTCGTAGCAGGAATTTAATACATACTTGTTCAATGTTTAAAAATTCTCACAAATACCACAGGATAAATTTGCGTACTTATTAATACGACATAGATTTATCTTTCTCATTAACAATAATATTAACAATATTATAACAATATCATTAATTTCTGATTGAATGAACTAGTGGTTTATTAATTTGAATTTACATTTCAAAATCTTTCTTACAACAATGCAAATTATGGAATATTCTTTTGCTATTTTTTAAACGATTTACTCAAAATGTAAATTGTATTTTTCATTATATTGTGGATTATTTTTATTATCGTTTTTGTATTTTACCGTTATTTGGTGTACTCTAAAAGAATACGTTGCAATGTTGTACGTACAACTCGTCGTGTACACATTCTCTTGGATTCTCTAAACTAAGTCAACATTTCCACTCCTGTATTAATCCGCAACGCTTTGGACTTTCCCTTCCGGTAGCTCGTTTTCCATCCCTACTTAAAAGTGTGAGTAATTGATGAGGGGTAAAAAGCTTTAATAAAACTGTTTCGTATAAATGCAGTCATTCCAAATGCACATTGAAAAGGAGTCTACTCGATTTCAAACGTATTAATCATTGAAATAATTAACTGGATTTATCGTGATCGTTTTTGAAAAGCATAAAAATCGTTTATTGTTTGAATATAGAGAGAAGTAATAATTGAAAACGTCATTTTCCCTTCAAAACTGACACTATAACAGCTTAAAAAACTGGAACTAAAGTAAAATTTGTCATTAAAATAATTTATTGAAAGTCCTATTTATAAAAAATATTTTTTGTTCTGTTTAATCGTAATTTTTAAGAGAGAAAATGTCATTTTACTAAACACTTTTCGTGAAATTTCTATATTTATTTATTTGAAAATACTTTCTCATAAGTGTGATCTGTTTTACATTGTATTTCTGCATCGTAAGGGAAACTCAGAAAATCTGATGACGTATAGGAGTTCTTAGTGTGGTAAAGTTCGTAAATAAAGAAAACTGAATGATGCTATGACAATATATAGATAACAATACTGGTGGGAGCGAGGGAGGTGGCTGGTTTTGCGGTCCAATAATGACTCATTAGAGGAAGGTTACGGAAAGGAGGACAACGACTCTTATGCGACCTAAGACTTATACGAAAGAACGAAGTGATAGAATACTTAACAAAGATAGATGGATGATAAAATAAGTGGGAGAAGATATAAATACGATGACTTTTAGCAGACGAAATAGAAAATGGTTTAAACCATCCGAAATACTTTAATGTGCCTTAACCAGGCAGTTGATGAATGTCTACTTCATGTCTTCGTGGAAGGCAAGTAAAATCCACCACAGGCTGCACTTTACCATTAATATCACACTCAATGATTCTTACAGATATGACTTATTTCAATTTCATATAGGAATATCCAAACCTACCGGAATATAACCGTACTACCACGAAGAGAATGGGTTGAAACCGTATATTAGGCCTTGGCCTCTCACTTATAACTGACGAGTCTGGAGAAACTGAAGGAATATATTGAAATTAACTTAATATTCCCTTCTTTATAAAATACGTTTCACAAGTTTTGGTTAGGAAGTCATGGATTTTGCAAATATTGTTAAATACTGATGGTAACAAATCCTTCATATCTAATGAACTCTTAAAATAAACTAAGGTGAACGATTTCTAACGTTACTCTCTGACGAACTATTTGAGTATCATTGATAAAATTACAATGCTTGCGGTGAAATCAGTTTCGTTGTTTGAATTAATAGGAGAAATAGTTACAGAATGTTACAGAACCGAAACATCGCCATTTAACAATGTATAACGAGATAAGTCAGTTAAGAAACGAACGATTATTTTTATCATAACGAACCGAAATGATTAGTCTAGATTATTTCGTGACATCCGAAAATAAGGTATTTATTTATTGTTCAATAATATAAGAAGTCTCGTGAAATTTGTTTTTTATTAAGCGCAATTGATATAACGAATATATTGTCTATTAATCATATTTTTGAAAACAATGATTTTTTGGACAGGAATTCCAAAGATATCTAGAGATGGGTAACTAGTAGGTAGATAACACATTACATGGAAAAATTTCTAACTAAATATAAATACTTAATAGACCTTGGCTACGCAGACATTGATATTTATTTTAAACCAAATGTTTCTATAAAATAATCACGTTATTCGACTTTAATATTGCATGAAATCAATGGAAACCGAGGAGATATAAGGATGTAGTGCATTTAGCATTATACATCAAGTAACGTTGCCAGCAAAAACCCAACGGAATGCTGACAAAAGTTTTGCCATAAATAAAGCAAGTCAGAATGTTAAGAAGTCGGCAAGGAATCAATGAAACTCCTTTGGCAATCCAACTGTGTTGTATTTGCATATGGGAGACTCGTGTACTGGAACCCTAGGCTTGGTCGATGCTCCTCCCTATGATTGCGAGGGAGGTGATGGGGTGGGCAATTCGCGCGCGAGCGACAGGTGACATGCCGCGGGGCCACAAATGAAACGGGTCAATCGATCTGAAGGCGACAGCGGCGAATAGGGCGGTGACGGCTAGTGATGGCTTGGTGCCTAATGTGCTCGATTTCCAATTGAGTTGACTTCACCTTATTGTCACCGCTATGAATCCTTGGGGTTCAAATCACATTGGTTGTGGAAAATTATTGCGATCATGTTATTGGAGGAAAAAAGAAGGAATGTGACTTGACTAAAGAATTTACCTCTTTCATTTCAAAACCTCATTAATTGAAAATAAAAGTACAATTATTAATTATCTCTATACCATACAAGCGATCATTGATTCATTTCGTTCAATAAAATATATTTAATATTTAGTTTTTGCTATTTTCTGAGTATTTGAATAACCGTATGCTGGAGTTGCTTCTATATTTGTTCACAAAAATTGCGAATATTAGTAAACTATTTCTGAATTTTTTATATCACAAAGAATAATATATCAAAAATATACAAAAGAAAATATCAAGTATTGTATTCCGAACCGATTAATTATTGTTGAAATATTACTTTCTTGAATAGGTTTGAAGATTTGTTTTCGGCAAAAGTCTATAATAGAAAAAATTATATCAATAAAATTATATTTTGAAACAAATTTAAAAATTCTCTTAAATTATCGGATACTAATACGATTTATACCATATTTAATTTCTATATGTTAAATGGGACAACACAATAAATTATTTCCTTGACTGTATTATGATGGGTACTTCATATAAGATAATCAATAAATACGCGTTATAAATAAATGATAAAACAGACTAAAAGATATAATTATTGACAATAACACATGATCTAAGATTTAGTACGTAATTTCTACTTGAACGTTCATGAATGACTGTAAGAAATGGATCGCCTAGCATTGACATGGATTTTGTGTGTATGTAGTGTCATCAAAAGTACATTAAGCTAATGCCACAATTATCTTACTTCGTTCACACACGCAATCGTAAAATATTACTCGTGTTTGTTCTATGAGCGCATCGAGATTAAAATGGTAATCAGTGGAGTTTTATGTTCACGTATTTAATTTTTCGTGACATGCATTTTCGTATTGAAAGAACATTTCTTTTAACTGTTAAATAATTTTCAATAGTACGTTCTTCCTCCTTGTAAATAAACTCCACCGAAGTACCCAAAATGTAATTTTTGTGTTACATTGTTTCCAAATCAAAGCTTTGATACGAGATTTTACTTAATTTAGCTATTGTATTCATACGAGTAATATATGTTAGTATTTCACACCTGAAATATGAGTTTACAGAGTCGAAAATTAACGACAGTGTGCTAGAACCGATACAATTTAAAAATTGTTGTTATGTTCATAAATATTTTCATTAACTTATCTTCAGAATTTTTGTTCTTAGTTTGATTGATTAATCTTCAAAATAAGCGATTTATTAGAATATTCCCACTAATTGTACTCGCTGTGTCTGATGTATGATTTTCACTTTTTCAGTTGGACACTCATTATGCGTATATAACATTAAAATAAGTATTGCAATTGGTATACTCTAGACCACAATAAGTATGATCTTTCGTTTCATATAGGTTAATTCATTGTTTTACAAAGAAACGAAATTGTTGAATGTGAGAAGTTCAAAAAGATGCTTTTCTTGGTGCAATCCACAAACATCTGAAGAGGTAGAGTGAAACCACAAAATTATATTCACTATACTCCAAATGCATTACTGCCACTACTTACAATAATTTTTATTATTTTATACCTGGTTTGTGCAGACGACAGAAATCATGCTGTGTAAATTTTATAAGATTGTATATAATTTTAAATGATTAACTCACTTATTCAGATAGAGATAGCATATTTAGACTAATGAACAAGCTCATGGTATTAAGTTTCATCCTCGAGAAAGTGAGCGCAAAGAAAATAAAGAAAAAATATTTTCTTCGATCTTCATATACAATTATACACAACCTATATGGAATTCACATTTTGAAATCTATAAATTAGATAAATAAAACCTTTGCAATGCAATTACGATGCGATCAAATTTATCCAACATACGATGGTTCCTTGTTGACATGGATTACCGGCGAACCAAAATAAACTTAAAACTTTTCCCTACTCTATTCCACGTTTATTGTTTTCAATTAGCATTATTTCATATACACATTCGTACAGTAAACACACATGGGTCAAGGGAAAAAATGTAAATCAGAAAACACCTTGTCCAGAAATATACGTGTTCGAATATATATGTTTCAAATTATTTCAAAAACATCGATATCATAGACTTCATTTCCTTACAATACAGTACTTACATCTTGTTCCATTCCATCACACAAGTATTTCCACGGGTCCCAATTCTAGCGATTCCATTTCATTTCCACTTGTCCACTGGCGTGGTATTCATTTGCTCTGGAGGTTCGTTCAATCGGAAAGTTTATTTTTCCGAACACATTAGTTAATCATGTTTCCCATTTAAATGCTAAATATTGATTTTTATTTATATACGTATATAACTTAAAAGTTTAGAAAAAGTTCATATCGTAAGTCACACACGAGGCTTATTAGAGAATTTCGTAAATCACTTGTAAAATAGTGCGAAAATACTAAAGAGGAGGCGTGAAGGAAATAATCGTTTACTGTGGGTAGAAAGTGTTTGTGTCGTCAGGTGGCGCCTACAAGACATTAAGATTCTGGAAGACAGTCTTTGTGGAATTGGAAACACTGGACCTCAATATTTTCTTGTTTAAGTTCACAATACGTCAATTTTACAATTTTACGGATCTAATTTCTAGATTATTCTCCTAACTCCTTATTGAGTATCGACTCACCAAAGAAGAGTATTCGTATCACACGTAATTCTGGAAAATACAGAAAAAGTAAAATTTTACAGAAATTCATTTGATACAATGAGAGATAACAATAAAGTAAATGTAGTGGTACGATAGATACAAGTATGGAATGACGTAGATAAATTTATATTTTAACGGATTTCTGTAATGTAATATATTATAAGAAAAAATAATTTGGAACTCCATCATCACGTTCCCGAGCGTTCGTGCAATGAGACAAGGAGATAGGGTGCTTGGATGTGTTGACACTTGTGGTAGGGGATCCAGAGGAGAGTAGTGGGCAAGCATTTGTCATGCCCCCCTCACAAGAGACCCCGTTTCGGACGTGAGGCAATCGATGTTGACATGAAGTGACCTCACATAGATTCCTCACCCTTCAACCGAGATGAGGGGAGGGGTGCGTCGGCAACGCGGCGAATTGTCGTCAGAAAGCGAAGGGATGAGGTCGGCTGCTGACAATGTGCGTTCAGACAGCGCGTATGGGACACAGTCAACACTAGAATGGCTAACAGGTAACCTGATCAAGATAAATTGCCTCTTGTGTTTGACAAACCAGAATACTGATGATAATACTTTCTTGGAATGTGTGTCCATTTTTACTTATAATTTTACAGTTCTGTTTTAAGGTTAGTCAGTTCTGGTCGCACTGTACGCATATTTGTTTCAAGGAGAAAAAGTCACAGGCGTTATAAAGAATATAATATTAATTTAATGAACACAAATTATTCTCAGTGTTCAATAATTTACGTTTATCGTAAAAAAATTTTTGTTTCTTTTAATTTTTCCCTGAAATGTTTATGAATCATCAATGAAATATAGATTGGTTAACTTGTTGATTTATTCATTTTTCTGATGTCACTTTGACTAATATGAAACTCCGACTTTAAGTAGATAGTCCGTGAGCTATTGGTGGGGTTTTTATCGAAAAATTCATTATTTTTGTTTCCGACCTATTGCTCCGAACGATTGTGAATTTTGGAATACAAATTGTGGCAGATAGATGAATGAATTAAAAGAGATACTTTTTGATGTAAGTTCTGGTCAGAATATGTTTGGCTGCGTACTGTCCTCCTCTGAGTATTGCGGTTTTCGTGCATGGCGGTTTGTGTGTACACAATGGGTTTGTATCAGGTTTTCACGTTTCCTCTGTCATGTTTCATTCCGACATTTGCTCCAATCCTGTAATCAGTCATTTATGTCACGATGACCTCTCATTGAGGTAGAATTGGAATCACAGGTGCCTTCGTCTCGTGCCGGTGAAAAAAAACGAATTAGCGGACGTTGCCCCTTTAAAATCTTTCCATGTCGAGATAGTCAAATATGAAATTCAAGAAGAGGAGGGGCAAATTAATTTTCTAACTTAATCAAAAACATTGTTGCAACAATCCAATATTTATTCACAACATAAATTGTCTGAATACTACATATTGTAATCATTTTCTACACAAGGAAAGTAAATAAATATTACAATATTAAACTGCACAACACTTGTTTTAACCAAGAACTGTATAACAAAAGTTTTTAAATTTAAAATTTAATATGTAAATTATATATATTATACATTAAATTATATATATTAAAACTGCAATATATTAAAGTTTAACATAGTATTACATTGTTTTTATATTGAATATACTCTATTATTCAATTTGATATTATACCGCAATGACACATCATACGTCTGCATGTAGACTTCCACAACAATTCTAGTATGCTTCTGAAATATTAAGGTACATTATCTTTGATTAGGAAACTTAGATAAAAACATTTACGTATTTTATTCATGTACACATAGATTTAAAAGATATTTGGATATATTAAATATGAAAATATCTCTTATTAGCATTTAGCAGTGTCTCATCTCTCGTATGTCTGTGAAAGAACGAACGGGTCACAAAAAAATATAATACATTCGATGACACGAATTAAAATAAAAATTATATCAGCAACATAAAGGCTCTAATGACCTTGATGTTGGCGAGCTCTAAAAACCTATTAAAAAACATCAACATCTACACGTATCAACACCAATATGCATACAATATGTTTGTAATGTTTCAATATTGTGCAGGATGCATTTCAAAACACCTTTGATGGAAAATAATACACAAACTTCACAGTATAGTTTATAGGTTATTTGTACGTACACTCGGAATTTTATATACTTATATAATAATAATAATAATAATAATAATAATAGTAATGTCTTTTTATTCGCGAGACTCAGATCATGGGGAGTGTTCTAACGTCTGACCTCGAACTAACAATATACAATTTACACAGAAAATATAACATTGAGGGGAGTAATATTCACATTTAAGTCTGCGAAAGCAAAACAACGGACCATCCCGATAAACCTTAAACGATTGTGGAAGAAATAACAAAAACTCAATCACGATTGCGGCATAGGGTCCAACAAGCTAATGTCTCATCATAATTTCCACAATAAAATGACTCATACATAATTAAAAACATTATTTAAAGCTAAATAAATTACCTACGTGAAATATAATTTTAATTATAAATAGCGAGATAGTTGAAAGTACTCAAAAGAATGAATGAAACATAATAGAACTTAATAAATAGTAAAAATGCAGTATTCAAGTGTTGTGTGGGAAAGCTGATGCTTTATTAATGTCTATATGATCTTCACATTTCTTCGTGTTACTTTAAATATGTCTCTTTTGTACTGTACTCGCATAACTTAAACAGCGTCACATGGGAGTATAAATTCATCTCTTGTCGGCCATTTCACTTAATTTCACCAAGTTCGATGAATGTATATTTCCCTAGAAACAGCCCACCATCCTTGGTAACGCCCTCGACAAATAAATTGCTATTGCTTACGCACAAGACTTGCGAGATCTCGTGAATTTTCATTCACCTGTGTCAGGTAAAAATTTCAATTAACGTGCTCGTCTGAACCGTTACATTTCCTTCACACAATTTAACCAAGAGTTATAAAAATCCAACTATTATGTTGTTTGCATACTGTCAAAATATCAAAACAATCATTTTATACACGAGGAAAGTATTTCTTATTTGAAAGTAAAAATATCGGTTCGGAATGTGTTCAGGTATGATGAAATAGTATATACATTTTAAATATCTAACTTGTACGTGATTATGTACTTAAAAATCGATTCTCCTTCAGTGAACTGAATTTTAAAAAATCAAGCACTAATTTTATTACTCGATAAATCTAAAAAGGAACTCAAATGACACGATTCAGAATTGAACGATCCATTTGTATTAGTATGCGTTCCGGTCAGTGTTGGAGCCATTCAACAGGTTGCCACAAATATTTAGTGTAGGGGAGCGGGGTGCTTAAATTAACAGGGGTAAGTAGTAACACTCAATTTTAATAGGGAATTTCAATAGTTTTTATTCAAATATCGGGCTTAACATCTGCATTATAACGCAAGGTATTACGTAAACACCGCAAGACCGCGCTGCGAACGGACGAGCTCACGTCCTCCGATTTGACCAGGTATCGTAAAAAATATACTCACGCAATTCTTTATTTTTATTATCGTACATGATATTAACGATTGTTTGATTTTTGTTGTTTGAATGGTAAAATATCTAACTTAGAATGGAATTCAGTGATCAAAATCAAAGTTTTATAGTTTTTAAGAAAATTAGAAATACTTTTAAAATGAGCTGATGGGGCAGGTTGTAACAAAAAACGGGGGCAAGTTGTAACATGTTTAAATGTGGACCCATATGAAATGTTACATATTCTTTTATTTACCTTATTGTAAAGACTGATTAAAGGTTGTGATTAGTTTAAGATATATGTGCTATATTGTTTAGGTACTATGTTTAAAACTAAATAGATAAGAAAAAGTGTTACTCTATTTTGTTTAAAAGTCTTTAATTACCAGAACTGATTGTTATGTACGTATTGTAAGTTTGATGATTATGATTAAATAAATTGTTTTGTTCATTACTTTTAGTTGAAAAAATTGTCTATTTTTTATTTTTTTTTGACGAATTTAAGAAATGTTATGTTACTACTTCGAGTTAAAATAAAAATTTTACATGCTGCACCATGGGTTGTTTATTATAAAAACCAATATTTGTTTATTATTTATGATTAATGTTTATAGCAAGAAGCACGTCAATTTAAATCATAATAATGATAATTACACTTTAATACAACTGACATGGTATTAATTAATCTAAATATGTGTTGTAAAAGTAATTAATAAATGAACCCCGTTTTTGCTAACAAATATACTACCAAAATATTTATTGTTTCTACTTGCCCCGACCCTGTTACAACTAGCCGCAAAACATGGCGTAAGTTGTAACACCAGTTTTTAAAACAAGTGTCATGAGAAAAACATGCGTAATGATTTTTAATTATATACTACATAGGTTTAGTAACCAGATATATAGTCGAGCAAGTAAATTTTTCACAGTAAGAAAAATATTTGTATTTTATAAATTACAAGAGAATTTCTAAAAAAATTTACAAGCCCCCCGCTCCCCTACTTTAGTAGTAACAGTCATTCTGAGTTTTGTCTTTATCATTGAAATGCTTTATCAACGAATTTAATTCACGAATAAAACTTAAACCTATTATGGGAATATAAGAGTTTCATTAAACTGCAATAAAACTTAAAATCACTTTTATGAAACTCTTATATTCCCATAATGCGAAATATTGGCGAAAATTTGAGTGTGTGGAATATTCATATTTCAATACACACTCAGAAATCTGAATCTACAAGTGATAGAGATATCAGATTATAAAGTCTCAAATTAGTGTAAATATATGTTTTATTAAAATGTCATCAAACAATGACAGCTATCAGAACGCGTCATTTTTAATTTACTGTAATAAAGAGATCTCGCAGGTTTAATTAGTTCCGATTGTCAATTAACCGTTTTCCTGTTTTCCTATCGTAAAAAGCTCCCATAATACTGGAACCATTTTTTTTGGAGAGGCAGATCTAGTGGGATGAATGTTAATCTATAAGTGGCAAACATTCTTAAGAGTTTAATGGAAATGTAGTTCCGTAGATTTAGTTTACAGGCAACAGAAAAAAAAATAGTAAATCTTTTTAAATGTTTCTGAAAACAAAAACTTGGAATGTTACAGCTGCTTCAGAAACTGCAGAGGTAGTTCTATAGATTTGAAAAATACGGGCCAATGACAATTGCTGTTCAATAGAGTGCAACGTATTTAGCGAAAGTGAAGTAAAATGTTTTACTGTTAGTTAAAGTCAACTATCGAAAACAATTGATAGTTCTTTAAATAGATTCAAGGCTTATCAGCTATGTAGCACAAGCAGAACTACTCGACGTTGCACATAATTTGAAGAGAACTTAAACAATCATATCTGGACAATGAAAATTCTAAAACAATTTCAAAAAAATAAAATTCAATCGTTAAACAAAAATACAAAAAACTATATCAGAATTCAAAGAAAAATTGGTTCCCAGAACAGATATATTTTACCTTAGAGTATTAAAACACCTTTCAACAAGTCTGGATTATTTTGATCTCAGTTTGCCTGGCGCTGACTGGGGATCTTATATAATAATAAAATTAATATGCTAGTTTCCATATTTGTCTACTTCTGCGATATGAAATTTTCACTCTTGTTAATTTCAGAAATTAAATACTACGAAGAAAAATCACAAAACTAAGCACGATGTTCAGTATTGTATGCTAATGTGTACGTAAATACGAATTATTTAAAATCCTGGCAGAACGAGAATACACTTTACACAAAAGTAAACATAACGCACTATATTTTTCACAAACTTTATATAGTTTTTCTTCTAGGATTCTATCACGTAGATTATGCGTTCAGTGGACTGTCCCCCTTACGTAATCAACTCAGGACATCACGAAACTTCACAGTCAACAGTCATACGAATGATTAACAACCAATGTTAATTTTTTCTGATTTTGTTATTCATCAACATTAATCATACTTTACATTTTAATTGCAATAACCCTTATGAAGTGTCCTTTGAAATTTCAAATAATTACTTTCTGAAACTTTGATTACTTTTTTCATGCCCCAGACATGTCATACAAATCACTTGTATTAGTATAGATGTATTATGGACAGTTTTCCACATGAAAAGAAAGAGGATTACTCATTTTCTTCCCCCCCCCCCCGGGGGACTTACATCTAGTAAGTACGTGTTTGGCAAACACGGGGCCCCGAGTTGAGTCTGGCATTACTTCCACTTACATGTGCCAAGATTCTTTCTTTCTTTCTTTCTTTCTTTCTTTCTTTCTTTCTTTCTTTCTTTCTTTCTTTCTTTCTTTCTTTCTTTCTTTCCCTTTCCTGGCCTTCCTTGGTCACCTTTTGTTCTTTTTGATCCCGACGCTAGTAGGTTGCGAGGGTTAGGGTATCTTTCATTTGCCTCGTTGTAATGTTATGGTATATATGTTTTGATATATTGTAATTCTGAAGGAATTTTAGTGAGTATGGTTGAGTCATTTGGCGAGTCCCACACGCGGGGAGAGTCATGTGGTTCTCCTCAGTGCGTAACTACATTTTCCCTACCTGTAAAGAATTTTAGGGCTCTAATGACCTCGATGTCGACGAGCCGTAAAGCCCCACAAAAAAATTTAATTTCCTTCATAATTTTTTGTGCATGAAGGGCTAATAACATTTCCGAGTCAATCAGAAGTTAAATGATCTTTTAACTTTGTGAATTATATCTGAGTCAAGTGTGCGAGTGTTGTATGGACTGGTCTAGAAGAAGTGCCCTAAATAATATGTTGGATCCTGTCTTAAAATAAGAACTCAACCACATTTCCAGCTCTCAAGACGCGTTCAATTTTTCACAGTAATTTTTCTTCTGATACTTTTTCTAAAACAATAACATATAATGCGGAACACTCTAACGCAAATTTAAAATATCTACAAATTCGTTTTCCACACCGGAATGTTTTGGAGAAAGACGAATTTGCTAATAAAAACGTTTGGATAATTCTTTGATAGAAAATTCAAACAAAGGATTTTTGTTTTCGAACCTAAATATTGCAAATCACACCTCCCACTTCTGTCTTTTAAATATCTTTTTTTATTTCAATTTTTTAGAAATTAAAATACTCATAGTTCAAAATAATTCATTTAAAAATTCAAAATAATTCAACAGAAATTAAAAAGAGATAATTGAAGTGTCAATGAATGTACCTACTGAAGTTTTGGGTATTGGTAAATTGATTGCTTTAATCCGAGATATAAGAAGTGTTACAACCACTACATAACATTGATAGAAATTCCGAAAACTTGTACCAATCTATGTAACATAGATTTTAATAAGCATATAATATGTTAATTACCTATACTGTGACCAAAAAACAGTTTTTGGAAAATGATGCGAAAAACAATGCAAAATACAACCCGAAAACAATAAACCAGTAATATCACAAAATGTCTCAAAATTATTTCAAGTACTATTAAAATAAGTTGGTGGAGGATATTATGACTCGGTAGATATTTTGATGCATCCCCACCTCTTGCGGCCAACATTTGTGATGTCTCTCACATTCACTTCACCTAGAGCACATTGTTATAAAAGATCAGAAGCCCCATAGTCAGCGCTTCCATGAAATGTGGTAACCCATTTAACAGTAGGTTGTGTTTATTGAAAGAGCTCGGTAATTCTGAAATTTTCTCTCCAGTAAATTAAAATAATTTCTCGTAAACCAAGGTGTTTCCAAATAAATTTTTATCAGAATCGATTATGCTGTTGGTTTTTGCGTCGAGTGGGCCAGAAATTTGTTAAAATTTTTGTTGAGAATACTGACAACTGGTTTTTATGTCCTTTTATTCCTATCATGTGAGAAATATTAACATTTCGGAACTGTTACCTTCTCGCCGCGTTAACATTACATGTATACAACGTTAAGATTAGAGCAGATTGACGTGATCACTTATATGTTTTTTATTACCAACACCAATATTTGAAGAAAAGGTGACAATCAAATGTTTTCTACCGTTTACTTCATTTTTGAATCATTAAATCTGAAAATAAATTCTGTACTCACTTTGTATCGTTTACGTGATATTTTTGTTAAATGAAATAATTGTTCAATAAAATATAAATGGTATCGCGAATAAAAGAAGATGGGCCATATTACCACCAGGTTGTGGTGATATGGCTCACAGGTATGGTTTCAGTAAATCAATATTCTCGTACAGAACAAATATCGGAAAAGATGAAAGGTTTCTTAAACTTAAATAGGCAGTCTAGCACGTCTCATAATTTTATTTCCAAAAGATTCCAAAATGGAGACAGGAAAAATTACCAAAGCTTAGGTGGGTCATAACACCCTTCGGCAACTTACATTACCATAAGATACCAAATAGATGTAATGGATTTTTCTGCTTATTTAGAAACCGCTTAAAAACTAAAAGTGTTTGTTTTATCATAGACATTGTGCATACAAATAGACACACACTTACATCCATGAACTAGAAACTCTTTTTGGTTTGGTTCTTATCGAACCATTGTGGAGGCTTAAATTCATATCACATGAAGTAGATATAAAGAGACATTAGTTTGACACCTAGTTTAGATTTACAGAGCAATGAAACTTTGCTTTCCATTCCATTTATTTTCATTTGCATCAGCCTATGCGTGTTCTTCATTTTTATTCGGCTGCAGGCTCTCTGCGTCACTATTTTCTTTAATTTATCGACATATTATGCAGTCATTAGAGAATAAACGCTTGTCATGAAATTTCTTGACATATTTTCATGTATTATCCAATATCAATTCAAAAAATTGTTATGGTGTTTACATTATAGGAATCATTTCCTTTTTATATTTATTGGGAATGAGATGTATTCAAATAATTATTCTTTTTAATTATGAATATATGTTATACTTAGATTATCAACGTTAATATTTGAATAATTGTCCACGAATCTTAAATTATTATTTCTATTTACTTTTACTTGGTTGGATTTGATAATTAATTGGTCGAAAGTAAAAAATAAATTATCATATATTTAAATGAGAGCTTGCTGTCATATGTGTGGGTATGTTGCATTTTGTAAAGGTGTAAATGGTTGATATTTCGAATCATGTAAATATATCCCTGCATTGTAAATACAGTGTATGACATAAAGGCGGTATTAATTGACGAAAATACTAGTTTAAATGAGCAATGGCTAAAGATGAATAAATTTTATTGGTTGAATTGTATACATTCAATTACTATATGTGTAATTAAATATTAACATTATGACACAATAAAAACAATACGTACAATATACACAAAATGAACATAATGTCATCTTTTATATTATGATTTTTATTGAAAATTTCGCAAAATTAAGCGAAAAAATACTCTTTTAGATGTCACGTATTTTGTTTCTTGCTCTGAACTCCGGAGTTGTTTCAAAATTAATATTAATTCAGTCATATTATAAAACCCAGCATATGGAACCATTAAATTTTCGTATTGATCCGTTGAATAGTTTTTGAATGGTGCACATTCCAACAAGAAAATTATGAAATAAATAAATATTTTTATTGTCTATAAAGCAGTTACAAACTGCGTATGACCACGTACAGGACAATCAATTAATTTACTCTCCAAAAACAAGTAAGGAACTATCCCATCAATTGCGATCAAGGGCCCTAAGACAGAGGCGGATTTAACATTTCAGCACATTCCTAATATACGAATAAAATTATTTCAGTACATGTTATATTATTAACAGAATACTTACATATTTGTATTTAATAACACAAAGAAAGTTATTTCACAAGTACTTTAATGGTATTTGAAGTTATTTCAAAGATAACTAGATGTCAGAAACAATTTCCTGCAAAACAAGGAAATCACAATTGGGAATATTATGAATACGACGTGCATGTCTTTAAACATATATCCGTAGATTGACGAAGTATTGTACTGCAATCATTTCCTTGTTCATTACATCAGTGAAGAGTAATGATTAATACTTCTAATGAACATAACACACAAATAGAACCAATATAATCGAACAACATTTTACTAGATACTAGTAACAATCTAAAAAAAGGCCTATGTATACAATAACTCATACAAGCAATAATGAGAGTACTGAGCAATTAAATATTAGCTAATAGGCACTATAATAATGTAAGATTGATCCATTTCCATAAGCAATGTAAAAGTACATCAAATGTTTGGAAATTTTTTGTATCTTATCTTCACCTACGAAAAATAATCACACGTTTTTAAAGATCATTTGAATTTCAGCAAAGACAATAAAATTGGGTAAGTCTTCCCCATTCGACGAGTTCATTCATAACCAACGTAACAGAAGAAAACACATATTGACCCCAAACATTTCTATACATTCAATATCTTAGCATACGGTCCAATACCTCGGTCACAGCAGGGGAATAGCATGAAAGGAGATCAAACGAGGCCGTGCGCGTTTCGATTGTTCCACTGAGCACATATTGCTGCTCCTTCCCAGACGGTGGCGTGTAACTCGGGAGGACCGGCACAGCTGGCGCCAGCGAGCGAGCAAGGACTGTCTGTCCATGCAACTCCTTCAGGGAGGAGAGAGAAGGAGCACAAGACGTGCCTTGAGCGCTTCGTCCCTCTCTCCCTCAACTAACGGTCCCCGACCGGTCGACGCCACCCGAACAGATAAGAACAGGGAGCGTGCTGAGTGGCCTTCCGTGACTTTTTCTTCCTTAATTTCTTTTCTGAGGTAAAATCGTCGATGTTTATCACTGCTTTTCTTGGATAACGGTGAAGTGCATGTATCGGAGTGAAACATTTTTTAAAATTTATTTCAGTTTACTCATCTCAAATCGTGATAACAAAAAGAGCAACAAATATTGTACAAGTTAAATTTATTAATATATTATCTTTTAAGTAGTTTCAATGCATTCCAACACATTCCATAATAGAACCCTTTTTCCATCACGGCACTGATAGATATTTCTGTTCAATTAACATATTCAAAAGACATAAAATGAAATTATAACTGAATGTTAAAAGAAACAGAAAAACCATATTATGTTTTTCATGTAATGGTTTTACATTATTGTAACAAGATATTCAATGAATTAAAGTAGTATTAGGAAAAATTCTATTTCAATACGTTTTCAGTTAGAGCAAGTACAATTAAGTGTGTGCGTCTCTGGTTTGTGCAATAAAATATAGGAAACGAGTGGATTATTAAGCACAAATTCTAGATGTAGGTAAATTTAATGAATCGGAAATATTTTTGCCTCAATTTTATAATATTATTATTATTATTATTATTATTCACGATAATAATAATGGTATAAGAAATATCATACATTAAATGATTTTGTTTTTGTAATATATTTGCATGTTATGCACACTAATAGCGAGTAGAAACTAGGTTAAAAAAAGTAATAACCACATCATCCTCAAATTTATGTCTTTCCATATGTTTCAATTTCTGTTGGATTCTTTTAATCATCTGACAAGGGCGATTCATGCGAAATTGTCATTTTCCTTCGTTCGCTGATAGTGAGATTTGTTGTTACTAATTCGAACGTTGACTACACAATTGCTACGGTAAGCATATTCAGTTACACACTGAAAATATTTTGTGCGCCCGCGGTGCATGTGTACATATTGTAGGAATCAGGATTAATTTATGATACGGAATTAATGAGAATGAAAAGGTATCACGTTTTCCACAATTTCACAAAATTACGTGTTCTTCGGAGTACCATTAATCCTGTAGTAGGATTTACTGATAATATTGATATACATGAACCTGAATCTCCGTAATTTTGTGAAATGGAAATCTGATATATCAATTGGATAATGAATTGTATATATTCATATTCATTTTTCTTCTTTATGTTTCGAACAAACAGTGATTTTGTTTCATTATAATTGCTAAAAATGGAATATTCTCAAGAAAATTGCCAGTGTATATGAATTCACTTCATTAAAAAACGCGTTCCCTTGAAATATACGAGGCGCATTGTGATTTTAATGAGGAATTGGTGATTTTTCTATTAACCCATCCTGGTCCGGGTTTTTCTCCGTTTTTCCGTCGGGTAGAGGCGGATTTCTTATACAGGTTCTCTAGGCTTTGTCTAGGGGCGTGTTTATTGTAACAATAAATCGTGAATTTAGTATTTTTTCAAAACTCTTATGATTTTTAAACACTATACT
>NNCF01125945.1:804542-838507 GCA_002313205.1 Laupala kohalensis
TCTTATGATTTTTAAACACTATACTCAGAATAATCTATAGTTCGATAATAACTTGTACATGTAAATTTACAAACATATTTGCGTTAAATTACAAACATAGACATTATATATGTATTATAACTCGCAGCTAACTTTTTATCTTATCTAGGAACTTTTGCTGAAATTTTTGAATCCTTAGGGCCCTTGATCGGAATTGATGAGATGGTCCCTTGCTTGCTTCCGGAGAGTAAATTAGTTTATTGTCCCCCACGTGGTCATACGCAGTCTGTACTGTTTTTTGACAATAAATTTATTATTATTATTTCAAAATCTCTCGTCGAGAACCGTTGAAAATTATTTATTTTATTCTGACGATCATTAAATTTTACTAATATTATGTAAGCATTTACTAATATTATGTAAGTATTATACCAACTTGCGGGGTTAAATTAAATATTTCTCCAACATATTTTCGACCTTCCTTGTATCCTTTTAATATATGCAGTTTTCGTTCGTTTTTTACCCAGAAGAAAGTGAGCAAAGTAAAGTAAATCTTGAAGAATCATTTTGAAAACCCTGGTATTGACAAAAAACAAAAACTGAATATTTTCGAAATGGGATGGTTTCTTGTTTGCTTCCGGAGAGTAAATTAGTTTATTGTCCACGTAGTTTGTAATTGCTTTTTTGGCCATAAATCATAATAATAAACTTTTGAATAATGGAACAAATTGAGAAATATTGTTCAGTATTACACGTGGAATGATAATATTTACCGGATATGCCATGTTTATATTGCACGCAAATCTTGATTGTAATAATCTCTGTTTTATTATTGGATATTTGCTAAGGGCTTTTCCTCAAAGGTGTTGCCCTAACCTTCTTGAATTTGAAATCTTCACCTGCTTTATTTTAAAAGTTATTTTTCTATATACTTGCGATGTGCTATCGTCGTATGTGCGAGCGCCTTTTTCCAGAATGAGTGTATGCAACCATATATAACATTTGTGTGCTGTGTGTAGCATATGTAACAATGTCAATTACATCACAAGTCACAAAAATCGTGACATTTTTCCTACTTTGACATTATTAACAAATACTTCCAAGATATTATGAAACTCGTAATTTGGGTGGTAGTTAAAAATCAAAAAAGAAATGAAGAATTGAATCCGGGTTTTTAATGGAATGTGAGACCTTGTATCAAAAATATTGATGTTTGTATTGAAATTAGAGGAATTAGATCTTCCTGGAAGCACAGGATTTTGCGAGATTGATCTTATAAAATTGTATACTTTGAATCACAAGGAAAATTTATTTTAGAATTTTCTATATGTCCTAAGTACAGTGAGTACTGGACAATTGCAATGAAGGTTCACTGTACTTGAAGTATATATTAAAAAGTCTAGTTCTACAGCATAAGTATGGGTAAATTACTCTAAATTACCTAATAAGATGTCGAGATAGATAATATAGGATCACAAATACGTCCATATATCGAAGTTTATCAACAAGTTGAGTCCAAAGATATGTACTACCTCTGGCTCCTAAGAATACATAAGCAGTATTATCCTTAATTTGTATTATCAAATTTGAAAATAAGTACATTAACATTCCATATTATTATTACTTTAGTGTTCTAAAAAGGGAGCTTTTCCATGTTTCATTAAAGTAACCAAAATTCAATCTTAGGTAATCTTGAATTTGTATGCAGTGTTATGAAATTAGAATGTTACCAAAATATGAAAGCCGACTCGCTATGGTGATTGATTAACAGACAAGTTTTTGAGGTTTCATACATTACTTAAGAGTGATTTCTTGATGTTGGATATTGTCGTAGGTTTTATTGATTTCCTAGTAGTAGCCGTGCGATAGAACACCTTAGGAACGGATGCGCAAATTTGGAATCCATTTGGAGCGAATTATTGACGATGGCTATCACTGTAAAATCATTTAAAGCACATAGATTAGTGCATGGTTCACATCACTTCACATTGGAAGAATTAATTGGACTTCGTTACTATGAGAGTCCTAGAGTAGTTGTCCTGTCTGATGGGTTGCAGCAAAGTGAGATTGACGTTTTATGAGGCACTATTGATATAATGTTTTGATGGTCAAAAGATTTTATTGACAGTGTTCATTGAGCATCATCTATTTATTTGTGCCTTTTCCTAGTCACAGAATCGATGTTCAATTATACTCCTTAGTTTATTCGTCGATCCCGGAGTTCTTAAACTCGACTCTTCCACATGACCATGAAGAAGGACAAGGGATTAAAAATTTTGAGTACCTCCAAACTCGACACTTTGTGCCTGCCCTTATGGCTTGCCGCCCCGCCGTCACCCTCATGAAACCTGCCAACAATGAATTTCGTTACTCACTTACTCGAGAGATATTGAAAGTGCTTTTAATTGAGCATTTTTTATTTTTATTCTTATTTTATAATTTTTGAATTCCACTCGTAGTTACAATAGAAATGAACCCAAACACGACGTATTTATGACAACCGAGTTTTAGGCTTCTATTTTTACTAAATTCAGTAGTATATAGAAAGTATTGTATTCGTAAAAAACTTTCGGTCGCAAATTTTTAACGGAAATATCCTTTTTGGGTGTCCCTGATTCCGAAAAAGTGGTGCACAGAATCCCGCCATTAATTTGCTTGATGCTTTCATGAAACATATGTAATTAAAAGGAAAATATATATATTTTTTAATCAAACTAATGCAAATGCATCAGTTTTAGGCAGTGCATCAGTGCTCGGCACTAATGGTTTTAGAACGAAATAGTTAGGTTTTGGGGTACTTTTTGGCTCCGGTTTTATTTTTGACACAACATTTAATTCCTTCTAAATTATGAAAAATGCATTTTATTACAGGAATGAAGCAATAAGACTTCTTTGAAACAGCAGTTTTGGTCATTCGTCTGAATGTCAGATATTAAACGTGTAGCCGCTAAGCAAGCTATCATTGAACTTCGTTTATTCGTTAAAATATTTTTTCAATCATAAAAGTTTTTTCTATTGTGTTCATAATTATGGAGTTTTCTCATAAATTGCTGCTTTCGTGGTTGGGTTTCTGTTGTTAGTAAGGTATAAGAGAATGTTGACTACAAGAGCGCCATTTTTCACGTTTTCTGAGGTCGACACATAAAATTAAGAAGTATAATAACAAAAGAAATTACACAGAACATTTCCACGCCATTGATGTTTGGAAGCTTCTAGAATTTTCGAGCAATTCTCTGAATAATAGATTTACGTTTCCAAATCCAGTCACTAGGTTTTAAGCAGTATGTTTCATATTTTACTGTTGTCAACTATTTTGTAAAACATATTGAAGATGTTTCTCTAGTATTTTGATAAATTCAATCATGTTGAAATAAACAGAATTGTTACGAGTAAATAACATTGTCACCATTTTGAGGTCCAAACATCATGACTTCATTTTCATCTCTGTCGATTATTGATGCAAAAGTGAGTAACAAAATTTTATTATTCTTCCAACAGCTCAATAACTTTTATTTTAAAATATTACCAAGGAAACAAGAATGGAGGAGAAAATTGAAACTGCAGGCTCAGATTTGAACGATTAACAGAAATTGTATCCATTCGAGAATGTTTGTCAATTTTATCGCGCTCTGGAGCCATATCCCTTCACCTGACGACAAAATGATACAGAACATAATTTTTTGAAAATTTAATGTACTTTAATGTACTCGGTGTAGCAATGTTGCGCTCTAAAAATTGCATTGTTTTCCAGATATAGGCGAAAATCTGAATGAAAGCATTGAAAGAGAAAAAAAGTTATTTTTTCCTTTATTTGCTTCTCTTCGTCACCTAATATACAGCGGTGATCTAGTGGTAGCGTCTTCGCTTTCACGATCCGCAGAGCGATAGAGCGTGGGTTCAAACCCTGAGGTTCAAACTAGGTGAGGTTTTCGGCTGGGGTTTCCCTCACCTACTCCAGACAAATGGATAGGTGGAAATGCAGACCTCATGGTCTGAACGTCGCCAAAAGACATAGAATATATAATAAATAAATAAATTCCTGGACTAATGGTAAAATTTAATGCTAGTAAGGTTGTGTTTGGTAACATTTTTCATCATTTTTGCTATAGATCGCAATTGTTCTAAAACAACAATTTTTATAATTAAAAAATTATGTATTTTTAGTGGCAAAGCCAACTCGATGACTCATTACTGAAATAGCTGCCTACCGGTGCCATTGACTGGGGATTCACGCGACAGGCACAGGTAAACCTCCGAAGACCTAATCCTTAAGGAAGTGTCGAGTTTAATGGTGAAATTGTCCTTTTACCTGAGGATCTGTGGAGTTTAAGTACACCCGTCGATCCGGTTCACGTTTTCCGTTATGACTATTAGAGTGGGCTGATTTCTTACACACTTTGTCTGCAACAATTAAACTCATTATTTTTCATTTTTAATATTTGAAATTACCGAAATGAATTGAGTCCTTAAAGAGGAATAAGTAGAATGTAGCAGCGTTTGTTTTGATGAACACAAAGATTTAGCTCTTTTCGTCGAAAACGTTCAGTAAAATTATATTCTTGCTTTATCCAACATACCCTGATAATAGTTTGTTCATTACCTAATCCATTTATAAAAAGAATAGATGGCAATTTTTCAGTAAATTTGCATCATCTTAACGTAAAGAATCTAGACGACGCTCGAAAAGAATCTAGAATCACGATATCCGTTTGCCGTATTCTATTATGTATCGTGGACAATTCAAAGCCGCCACTCAACTGGTTCTAGCAGTGGAAGAGCTTGCTTTTGACGCCTCTCTCACTCCTATTCCCCGTCGCCCCCTTCGCTAATCCGCCAGCCGCGAACGCTACGTTGTTGTGAGAGCGGGTCGATGGGGAATTTCTATATTTAGGAAAAGGTAATTGGCGTGACACGTGTAATTTCCAACTCTGACAGGCCACCTGTATCACTGTCTCTTATNGGCCACCTGTATCAGGCGTGACGTTGATTCCTCAGCTACCGCGCGAACCCTATCTCTATATCACTCTTACCCGACAGATTCTCTGAGGAGAGATTGTTCCAACGTTTAACCACGGATGACTATGCTGTGAAGTTGACATTTGTCACTCCTTTTAGTGTATTTGCTGTTTCGCTATATACATTGTATTATTTTTTTGTTTAAAACTTAAAATATCACATCATATAATTACGTTTTCAGTATCCTACCGCGGAGATTGAAGGTGTTTTTCTCAAAATACCACGTAACGTTTAAAAATTAGGACCAATTTTAAAAATATTTAATATAACTATTTTTAAATTTTGTTTTCATATTTAATAAATTATAAATTTGATGATTATTGCACGTCAAGAGACATTTTATTTCATTTAGCTTGAATATCTTTTTTTCCTGAAAGAACAAATGACGTGGAACGAATAATATCGGTACTTACAGGATTTTGTAGCACGATTTAAAAAATGAGAGATTTAGTAACATTGGAGGAAAAATTACGTTAATATTCTGTTCAAAGATGTTTGATTTAATGACTATTGCTCGATTATTTGATCTCTTTTTAACTTCATTCTTCAATTTGGGATTAGTACTTAGGGAATATATAAGCAATGTGTAATTATATATGAAAGATTTTTAATATATATGAGGTATTTTTGATGACAAACAAATTTTGCTTGAAGTTTACGAATCAAATAAGTTTAAAAAATCAAATTTTTTTCATTAAAACAAAAAGTATTGAGTAGAAAATGTTTTTTTTCTAAAAATCTTAAATTACTGTTCTTACCAATTTCTCGGTGACTCATTTTACGAGTATTCCAAAAAGCAATTGAAAATATAAAATTTTCTTGGATAAACATCTCATAGCATATTTTCTGAGATTATTTTACGTCCCATCTAATGTCGTTTATTATGACTTAAATGTATTCATTTAAAATAAAAATCAGTAGCAGCTCTTTCTTTGTAGTTAATTTCAATATTCAACGAGATAACAAGTCATTACTGTTGTGAATCCACGCTCAAGTCATGGTAACACATCATAATGGAGTAGGATCAATGTCTATGATTACTCGTGTATAAATGATAAGCATATCAGTTTCCATCTATCGTGTAACCAATCATGCTACGTATCACATATTCATAACTGTTTAATAAAGACTTGATCTATGTTACGGAAGTTTATATGTGTACGGCATTATTTTAAAATAAGACACAATTTTCAAATTTTATACTACTATTAACGTCAATTATATAATCTGATTAAATAAATTATTAAAAACTTACGACCTTTTACTTTTATGGACAAGTAATATTTATATTTCTCTCACTACGTTTCGACTTAGATTTCGTCGTCAGGTGATTTTTTCACAGAAAATATAAGTAATATTCGTCCATACAATGTCGTAAGTTTTTAAATATTTTTTCAAATTTTATATTTATAGTTAAATTTCTATATTGCAAAGATAGTTACAAAATCATTTATTGTTTAGTTCACTTATGATACATTATATTCTCATTTATCCGAAATGTAAAACAAAACCACTGTATTTATGGACAAAGAATGGAGACGGTAGTGAGAACCCACATAAAAAAGTTATTTGATTTATTGAGTATAGTTTTTAAACTAATCAATTCGTATTTCAAGAAGTAATTCACTTATCTCCTGTATGGGGATGTGTCTCAGGTCTTCTGGGGTTTAGGTCTGGGTGGAAATGGTGTACAGTTGTGGAAGGCGAACGGGTGCTATAGTGGTTAACACCCCTGCGATCTTTACAGAGTCCCGGGTTCGATTGCTGGCTCGTCGCCATTTTCACTTGACCGAAAGTTATCACTCACTCTAGATAGTTTTAGATAACTGTATCTGGATGCTATAAGGAATATTAGCCCGAGTTGTTACAGAGTTGTGAAAAGAAAGTTTCATAGACTTAGAGTTCATGGTTCATAAATGGTTATTTAAAACTTCATAAATACGAGGTATTTAGAAGAGGCAAGTCGAACATATCGTTATATGTGTAAAATACTATAATTGCGATTTACAATTTTAAAGAGTCAATATATTCTTAATTTATATCTTCAATGTCTCCACACTTTTATTTATTGTCATATTATTGTATGACAGTAGAATAGTTTCTTGTCAATTTACTAATTTTATGTATAATTTTACCGCAATATAGATCATTGGGGATGAATTTAACACTAAATCATTTCCAACACTATTTTGTTAATTTTGTGCGCATTGTTGTTGTATTTATATAGTATTGATTTAAGTAATATAAAGAAGCAATTTCTCCTAATATCTAATCTCTTTCTGTCTCGAATCACGACATAATAACCTACGTGAGCGCATCTTGGATACGAACTGCGAATTGTGTGACACTCCACATCGTGGTTTCGCGTCGTGGCAGGGGGATGCCAACCTCAGGATTAAACTTTCGAAATTGAAACCGCGACCTTATTGTGACAACTGCTGCACAAGTTTTGAAGCTCCA
Source organism: Laupala kohalensis (assembly GCA_002313205.1). Lineage (NCBI taxonomy): Eukaryota > Metazoa > Arthropoda > Insecta > Orthoptera > Trigonidiidae > Laupala > Laupala kohalensis. The sequence continues at coordinate 811,998 of NNCF01125945.1, forward strand.
GAGAACAATAGACTTCTTCTGGGCGTGTCGCCTTGGCAACGTAGCTGGAGACGAAGGGTGTTGTCGGTGGGATCTGTCACGTTATAGGGAACGGTGGGTGGCGTGGAAGCTGTGACGATGGCTTGGAACAGGAGGATCCGTCTCTCGGTGATGGTGAGATGTGGTTAATTGCGTTCGAACGGAGAGTGACTTGCGGCGGAAGTGAGCGTAACTTCGTGGCAAGCTCATATTACGACATTAGACTCCAATTAAATAGTTGAAATTATAATATGTAAACGAAATATTTGTAAATTTTAGGCAATTTGAGCCTAATTCAATGGACTCACATTGAGAACTATTTTCCATGCAGTGGAGACTTTTATTTGTCCAATTTAATAACTATGAGCAAGTCACCTAATTGGATGTAAATTTTGTATAAATAATATACATTTTGACTTCTTTATTGTGTTATTTGGATCAACAACGTATTAGATTCAAAGATGTAGGAATGTACAATATGGCATTTATTTCAATCCGAAATCACATGATATGTTGATGTTTAGCAGTTACATTAATATATACAGAAGTTGTTTAGCAAATTAAGACTTGACTAAGTGATGGATCATCCTCGAGAACTATTTTCACTTGGATAACTTTTTCTAATTTAATCATAATATGGCATAACTAGGGTTTCAATTCTAGATTTTTGTCTTCTATTAAATTATGTTATTATTATCAACAACAAATTTCATTATTTGAACAATTCTAGAATGCAGGAATGAAGATGTAACGACATTTCTTTTCAATTTGAAGTCTACATTTTATGTTGCATTGATACGAAAGAATTCTGCTGAGCAGTACGCTGAATTAAGGTTGACATGAATAAAGTTATCTAAATCCATACGATAATAGAGTAATTCCAACGCATTATATTGATGAAAATGAATCTGCATGTAGGGGCAACGTAATACATAAAAATTGTATATTTTTTTAATGTCAGGTAACTTACCAATTGAAGTATAATCAACTTAACTTTTATGAAAATTATCATTGCTGGTTTGTGTTGCTTTTATAAGCGGTAATCATCATACCCTGTGTTGAATTTTATATTTTGTATCTTATATCAATAATTAATACAAATACACATCAAACGTAAAGAATGATATAATTAAAACGTTTTTTTTCTCTTCAGTGATTTTAATTTTTATAGATTTTTACGGTGTTGTTTTCAATATGATAATATGATAATAATTAACTTATATGTGAATTTTTTAAATCACATTTGCCTTAAATTAGTAATAGTCATATAATGTTTACTTATTAATGAAATTTTCAGAAATATATACCGTTTTATTTTGTGTGTGTATGAATATAAAACTTGGAATGATATGAGAGTATATTATTCACGAAGAGAGCATTATTGCATCTGACAAATAAAGTTTTGATTATACGTCGTTTTGTCTACCTTCAGCTGACTTTTTTAAATGATATGGTCCCATTGTACAGAAAGCTCTCTTGAAAATAGTTAATTAACCCTCTTTCCCAACTGTATGCGAAAGAGCAATAACTCTCAAGAGAAACGACTTTATAAACTGGAGGCCACACATAATTAAGCTGAAATCAAATAAATTACATGTAAGTCTTCCTGCTTTTGAAAAAGGGGAAATGAATTTTGCGAGCCTTTTTCCGCAACACAGGAGTAGAAAACGTATGCGGAGTAAAGTCTAGCAGTTTTTCAATGTCAGAATTTGATGAGATGTAAAGGCTTTTAATCTGAGTATTATAAATGAAATTCTTTTCAGAATTTAAATTATTAAACCTAATTTTAATTTATTTTAATTTTGAGATCTCGGGGCAGAAAAGACAATCCATGCTACACATTTCAATTCTTCTTTTTCCTAGCGTTATCCCGCTGGTTCAGGGTCCGCTTTTCTGGTCATTAATCGCCATTTTGTCTGGTCTTGTGCGTCGGTGGGGGTTTTATGCCTACGATTTTTAAGTCACCATTTATTGTGTCTTGCCAACGCTTCTTCGTCGTCCTCATGGAACATCAAAATGTGGAACAGAGTTGGCAACAGTACCAGGCGCTGCGCGCTGGGTATGGCCATACCATCTGAGCCGTTTTTTCCACAATTGGAGCGACACCCATATGCTCTAGAATTGTGTCGTTTCTGACATGATCAATAAGGGCGATACCCAGTCCAAAGAAGCATTCTCATTTCCGTGGCGTGTAGTTGGCGTTCAGAAATTTTGTCGGATTGTTGACATTCGACTCCATTCAGCGCAACTGGCCGTACCACAGTTCGATAGATCTTGGATTGGAGATGAAGTGGCAAAGTAAAGCGGTGGCCTCCTTTCACCACAACCAGGTTGCATTTACCCTGGCTCTTACTTCATCTCTGAAATTGCCATCGCTCTGCAGACGGGACCCAAGGTAATTGAAGCATGCTGTCTTGACTAAATTTTCTCCAATAACTTGAATGGTGGCGCCGTCTCTTGGGTTTAACTCTAGATATTCCGTCTTTTTCAAGTTCAGGCGTAGGCCATACTGGGAGAGGTGTTATTCCAGTCTTCATCTTGACGTTGGAGTTTCTCTCGGGTGACATGTCACGAGTGATAGTGTCCATGATAAGCACAAAAAGGGATGATGACAGTGCTGAACATTGGTGGACGCCAACAATTATAGAGAAGTTTGCCGAGGTGCCGATCACACAACGTACTCTACTGCTGGTGTTCGTACATAACATCTTGACGACATTCACAAATGACTCTGGCACACTATGTTCTCGGAGCGCGAACCAAATCAACTCGGGTGGAACACGGTCGAAGACCTTTTCAAAGTCAAGAAAGGCTATGTACAGTGGTTTTCTCTTTTCACGATTCTTCTCCATAAGTAATCGAGCTGCGAAGATGGAGTCAGTAGTTCCAGCCTCTTTGACAAATCCACATGGGTTGGAGTTGATTTTGGTGATTTGACGTAGACGTTGATCAAGAATTCTCTTAAAGATATTCATTGTATGTGAGAGAAGATGTACTGGGCGATAATTAGAGAATTCTGCTGGGTCTCCTTCATTCTTGAAAATCGGTACTGTTATGCTTGTAGCCCAGTTAGTAGGGATGTGGCCCGATTCCAATAACGCATTGAAAAATGTAACAAAACCAATCACTTGCAGTGGATTGCAATTCCTATAGTTTCAATAAGTCATCAGGGAGGCTGTCTGGTCCAGGAGATTTTTGGTTTTTCATACTTTTTAGGGCAGTGGCAACTTCCGTTGCAGTGATTTGTGGGGTAGGTCCCTCTGTCGGAATACCTTCTGGTGTTGGTGGATGCGAAAACTGTATGTTTAAAATTTCCTCAAAATGCTGTTGCCAGCGCTTGAGAATCGCATGTTTCCTCTGTAGTATTTGGCCTTCCCTGCTCTTTATGCACACATAGAGTTCAATGTCCCTTGCAGATCGTGCTCGGGCTTTGGATAGACGGTAGATATCCTTTTCGCCTTCTTTGGTGTCCAGTTTGAGGTAGAGGTTGTTGTAGTGGTTGGCTCTTGCTTCGGCGGTGGTTTTCTTTGCTTCTCGTTTAGCAATGACGTATCTTTCTCTGTTCTCATCTGTCTTTAGAGTAAGCCAGTTTTTGTATGCTTTCTCCTTATCATGGAATTTTTCTTGCACCTGAGCAGCCCATAGCCATGTCTACTTGTCAATTCGACGTCGCCTTGGTTTTGTGGTACCCAGTGTTTCTGCTGCGGCAGTAGTCACTGACTCACAGAGATTAATCCATATGGTGTCCGTGGAAATGGAATCCACAGGAGGGAATGTGATACTGTTAACCAATGTTGATTTCTGGTCCTGGAGTTCCCACCACTTTACTTTTGCTGGGCCTCTTGTATATCCACCTATCGTGCGTTTGCTGATCTTCAGGTTTGCAGTGAGTAGCTTGCTTTGGGGGGCAACGCAATCTCAAGGTACTTTCTTCTGGAAAGTTACATCGTCGTACCAGTACGAAGTCGATCTGGCTTCTACTGTCACCACTGGTATATGTTATGATGTTATTAGGCGCTTCTTAAAGAAAATGTTACCTATGATAAAGTAGTTTGCTTCCGCGATGTCAAGGACTCGACATCCGTCATCATTTCTTCTACCGTAGCCATTTCCACCATGACAACTATAACCAGATTTATTCTGACCGACATGCTCATGACCTTTCTCACTCTTATCACAGCCGGATTATGGAGCATAGACATGTATGATATTTAGACGACTAGATGACATATCTATGACGACGGTCATGATATTGCAATTGATAGTTTCAAATACATTACGGCTACAAAAGTAAAATTACAATATTTAATATTTTTAATTAATATTTGAATTATATTAAATAATTAATATTTGCTACGAGATATTAATATTTACGATAACGATTTATGATAATATTTTTGCGTCCTGCTCATTGTCGATAAAAACTGTAATAATGTATCAAAATAACAATATTTTCTTCTATATACTGTTACGGCTGTCAGAATTTTAGAAAAGCAAGGACAAAAACTATATCTGTTTTTTATTCATACTGTTGTTTTCTTTGGTACGTAAGGCACATGTCTATATATGTCTATGAATATTTACTTGGTATAAATCCTACATATTTATTCATTATCTAAAATCAAAATATTTGTTCATATATTTGAAAACTATTCAATATATATTTCGTTATTGGAATGTATACAATTGAGTTGTATTTATTTGCTATAGATTTTATTTGAAAATTTCTTACATTCCTTTGTTTAAGATTGAATAAATAATTATTATATGACAGCTTATTTATTGACATTTACTCAGAATTCATGAGATGAATTCTTTTATGCATACATTATTTCGGCTTAATTATCGTTATTGACTCCATTATACATAATATTCAAGGATTATTGAGATGAGGTATAAAACTTAAACAATATTAATAAAGCCAACTATCTCTTTTTAGATAAATTACACTTTATTTTTTCATCTTTTAATTGGTAGCTTTGATATTTTATGTCAGATTTCCTTTGTTTGAATATAAAGTATTCTTTCTGCTTGGTGAATATACTCAGCAGTTAAGGAACCATTATTTTTCGAAACCATGAATAAGATAGTGAAAAATTGATACTAAACAGTTTAATTTTCATTGTTTCATGCGTGATCATTGCCAAAAATTTCTTCTGGAAGGAACGTTTAAGAAACAATAAAATAAAATAACCTGAAATTCATGAGTGGGAGAAGTATAAACTGAAATTACTCTACCATTAAAAAAAAGTAAAATGGTCTGAATACTGAAAACTATTCTGTCACCTCTGAAAAGTAGACAAAAAATGGGACTGAAACGCTCGAATTCACATTCTTAGAGCCAGAGGATCCTGAAATAAGCTTTTGATTTTTTTTACCATTTGAATACTTTTCTATCATATGCTTAAGAAAAAAAAATTAAATGTCGACCAAAGCACACATTTTATTCTTTATGAAAAATAAATCAGTGTTACATTTTCATAGATAGTCGTTAATCTATCATTTCCTATCATTAGTCTGGAAATATGGAAATGAAATATCATATGGAAATGATAGTTTATGAACGACCCACAAAGTGTACTAAAAGAGACTCCACAATCTACAGATAATGAAAAAGTATTAAAGTCTGACCCTGATGTAGGGATAAACCTAATCTCGAAACATTGGCTGAATAAATAATGTAATAGAGAGGAATGTCTTACTTACCTTTTATGAAATCTAATGAAGGTGAAGTGATAATGATTGGAACTCGAGCCGTACCCCAAAATCACTCTGGTAGCTATGGGAGTAGACGGTATCTTGATTTTAATAATTAAAATATTTTTGTAATTAGAGGACCACATGGATTACCATGATTTTATATCAGAACAAACAATAAATCAATGTACATACAAATATTAATTAGTTTACAAAGAAATGGCACAAAACAGGTTCCCTAATAATCCCACCAAAAATTTAACCTAAACACACAAGAAATCAATAGACATACACGTAAAATATATAATAATAAAATTTACAGTAAAACTCGTGACATTAATTTAGAGATAAGAGAGGCATGATTATTTGCAAAAAGGCTTAGTTAAATGTTATTGAATTCATCAATAGATATTGAGTTGATTATGAAAGATCATATTGTTTGTTAGATTTTCACTCAGTGAAAGGTATGTGAGCTCATAGCTACGTTCTTAGTAGCATTTGCCGAAACTCAGTCGGCGAACAGCGTCTCAGGCTTTTGGAAAATGCAGGAAACAGCCCCGTAGTGGATCCATCAATATTAATTAAAGTTTATATATGATCACACTGTTTCCACTGGTGAAAATGAGGAAGAGTTCTCTGAGTCTGAATCTGACTCAGATTCAGAGTTCGATGACGACTCGACGCTCACCTTTGTTGAGGGGAAGTCGACGGCCAATGCCTGGGTCCTAGATTTGGACACAGGGTATGTGGCCGAAAACTTGCCGGATATTGTGAGTGACCAGAGACAACCTCGTTCCTCGTTCTTACGTAAGACGACTAGTGCTCTTGTTGGAGACATAACATCTCGTCTCCAATTAGTAAGCAGAGGACTAACATCTTGCCTCTGTTGGTGCTGCGGTCTATGCTTCTCTCCTCCTTCGGGTATCATCGAAGAAGACCTCGGAAGCTGGGACATGGAGGATGCCGAAGCGTCGCCAATGGAAATCTCCCCGGAGGGGGTTTACTCTGGTCTTCGCGTGAACCACATTCTTGCAAGACTGGAGGAGACCCCCATGCTGGAGGCTGCACTCCAATATCTTGTGCAGCTTCTGGCTCCCGGAGGAGATAGGCTGATGTTTCGGTATCGCAAAGAGATACTGGCGATGCAGCTGATGGCGGCTGGAGTTCCATCTGATCCGGCCGTGCTGCGTCGCTACACCCAGGAAATTTTCCGGAGGAGGGGAGTGCAATTCGATCTGCAAAGTGTAGCCGCGCACTACAAAAGGGTTCTAGGAGTTGTGCGTAGCGTGCCTGGGAACCCTTTAGGAATGATGGTCGTCCGGGGGTAGACCTTGTCAATCCCAACGCCCATGACGGACGACTGTCATACCTCAGGTTCTCTGTTGGAGTTGGATAATGACCTTGCTTGAGAACGGTAAACGAATATGGACATGGTACTAAAGCCAATACACTGTGTAAATAAATATATTTTTTGTGAATATGATATGTCTCCTCCCTTCTGTTTTTGTTTCTGTATATATTTGTTGTAGTAATTGTATAATATTGAATTGATATCTCTTTTGTTTTTGTTTAAATTTCGATATATGTGTTATGTTTATTTTGTATATTTGCATTTGTATGTTGATATATGTGTTTATGTTTTGTAATGTGTGTGTATATACTGTTGGCAAGTGGTTTCCGCTAGTGGTGGGTCACCATGCCTCCACGCGGCGGGGACGGTAACTCCTCAAGAAATGGGGGAGGCTGAATGATGGTGGTAAAAATTGTAGTTAGTAAATTGATTTCTTATGTATGTATTTTATATTTTGTATTGAGGTGTATGAATGATATTTAGTAAATAGATAAGTATGTTTGTAAGTGTATGAATGTTTTTAAAGGGACTCCCCGCAATATGTGTTTCACATGGGTGCGGGGAGTCCCAATGAAATTGTATATAATGTATGATTGGGACCTCTTAGATATTAGAATAAATGAAAAAAAAAATGTTTCCATGATCACAAGAAAGCCACGTTCACGACAGTTCCAGATAGTCGCATCACATGTTTGCTGGAATTGTTTTTACTTCACGCACAACACGCTTCACAAAACGTTCATGACGGACGCCGTTATGGTCCGATGTGCACTGGAATGAAGTCTGAAGAGGAATGACAATTGATCTAGTAGCTACGGGATCTTCCTGGTTAACTCGAGGGAAAAACTCCCGCGCAAATACATTATTATTGAATTGTTCGTTTGCAAATTGAAGAATTTGATACAAACTAAACAATTGATTCAATGTTGCATTCAAATGAGTAAATTGACATTCAGAATTGATGAGGCGATTTTCCATATAATGAATAAATAATTATATAATTTTATTATCACATAACGTCTTGGTGAGAAAAAATCTCCCTAGTTGACAATTGACGTACTTAAAGTTTTTTAGATCTATTGTTAGTATTAGATAATATTATTAGCTTCTGGTGGAAATGCACCAATGATAAAATAGTAAATGAAATTGATTGTCTAAAATTGTGACACATAAGACTCGGCATGGTTTGATAGTGAATTTTAATAATAAAATAGAAAATCAAAGAAACCTCAAGTAGCCGTTAATATAGTTTCATTGATTTTACAGTACGTTTAACATTTTTACTAATTTCATAAACTTCATTTATAAATCACGTTATGTTGCATTCCAAAATAATTACAATATTTATAATAATAATAATGGTATACTTTATTGTCGAGAAAGCAGTTACAAACTGAGTATAACTGTGTGAGGTAATAAACCAAGTTAGTCTAAACTTTGAGAGACTTTAATTATACTTGACATTAGAATTAGTGGTCAAGTATGATAATAGTCTCTCAAAGATTAGAAGTTTTGGTATTCGCTTTTATCAGTACAAAATATATTTGTTTGTTGATATATCGTGTATATTACTCGAAGTGATGACACGCATGCCTATTCATCAAGCTTGAATCTGATACGACGTTACGCAAAACTCCAAGAAATAAACTGAATAAGAAGAGACGAGGGTGTAGAAGAAAGAGAAAAGTTCTGTGCAAGTGTGTTCACACGCAATGCAATGCGGAGCACCGCGGAAGAGTTACGACAGTCAAGTCACCAACTCCGACACCATTACACTTTACTCCACCACCCTCACCAGTCCCACCAATATCTCCACATTTAAAAAAAAAAATTGTTTATTAGTTATCTCTACAGACCCTGTGCCTCATTCATATTACCAGGGTTTTATTGCCAAATACAGATGTTACATCTTTCCGTAAAAATTTCTTCTCCACTTTGAACCTTTTCGTACTTTTTCCGTCATCATGCCAACTCCTTCACCCTTGTGCCATGTCGTTACCGTAACTATCTTGTTCGTCTCCGCCATCACCTTTACCGTGACTTGACACTTAAAGAAACAGAAAGAAGCGAAGAAGATGACGGAAATAAAGAAAAAGGAAAACTTCCATGCAAGAGTGCTCGTACGCAATGTAGAGTGGGGTATCGTGGCATCCTCCACCACAATGATTCCCGACACTACCTTGTCCTCCCTCAAAATCATTCCCACTATACTGTCATGTCCTCCACCACCATCACCAATCTGCTTATACCTTCATGTGTACTTCTTCCCCCTTGTCTATCATCTCCTCCATGCACCTCTCCTCCAGAGCCTCCATCCTGACCACCTCCACCTTTGTCTTCACCGTGACTCCTCACAACTGACGTCTGCAAAGACCAACTTCCTCGCTCGCATTAAAGGGATGAAGAACTTTACGAGTTTCTCCAAGTCTGTAAATCCAGTGCGCGACCGCAATCCGAGGAGACGAATAAGTGAACCCTGTTTTACGCTTCTTATGTGGAGGTATACGTGCTTAGAGACAGTTGCGCAACCTCGCGTTCTCAAATAGCAGACGATCGATGTGATTGCTTTTGCTGCATTCTTTGGAGAGGCATTATAACCCAGTGAAGTGTAAGTTATGTGCGCCGCGGGATAGCATAAAAAAGTATACTTTTGAGTATGCAGATGTACGAGTTTGCATCTTAAAACCGTGTGCTTTAGTGGTCATCACGCATATTAACTACGAACACTGAAATATTAAAATTGGTATTTTTCTTCAGTATTAATACACTTTTCTTTACTTTTATTGCATTTTACAAACACTAAATCTTTTAATAATTTTCAGCATTATTAGATGATTTACCATAATTTAGAAAATGTTCCAAATAGTGTTCACGATGAGTATAGACTGAATTGTTCCTACCTCAAATTGAAATATATGAATGTACACATTTCAGAAAAGCGTATTCCAGTATACAAGATTAAAATACCTTTGTTTTTTAAGCATTTCACTAATATTTCGTATCTGTAAAATTTGTGTGTTGGAGTATTTGAAGTACTGCATCAAGTAATGAAAGAAACTTACAAAAAATGTATCGAATATCAGATTTGTTAATCCATTATTATTTTATTATGTACTTCGAGGAATAGACAAGAGCTTGTTATATCGTGAAGAATCTTATGTCTCATTATAAAGCCATATGACCCACCCATTCATTTATTCCCTCCTCTCTGGTAACGAGGAGTTCTTCCATCGCATAACTGTGAGGACAAACGCTCCTCTGGCGGAATGGAGGATTATTGCCGCCCTTTATTGTGTACGACGCTCGGTATTGAGGTTGCCTCCCCAACTCTCCCGATGTTCTCTTCCTCATTTCAAAGCCACTTATCGATGAGATCGCGGCCCTTACTCTACTAAATGCTAAGGGGAACCAGTTGATGTACTCGTACTGAAGTAAGTCGTTTACTTCATCCCACGTCCAGAAACGTTCAGTGTTCGAATGACATTAAGTTTTAAATGTTAAAATTATCCGCTTTGATATGACCTTCTTCGGAGTAAAACTCGAGTACGTGAAATGCATTGCTACTCCGATCTCTGCAAATATACTTAATGACTCTGAATTTCATTTGTAATTTTGAAGTCGTATTTCAATCTTTGGTATATTTGGGTTCTCATTAACATTAATTCTTTATGTGATATTGAAACTTTCTAAGCTTATTTCTCACATTTTACATTTAATATGTAGGTTAAAGAAAATATAGAACATTTTGTTTACTCCACATGTTATATCAATAAAACACAGTATTTCAATTATTTGATTCTTCTTAAAATTTCGTGAATGTAGGCAAAGACGTTTGGAACTTCGATAACTCACGTGTGGCTAAATACGTTTAACGATAAAACATCATCCGTATACAGTACACTATTGATAGACGATAGAATATGTTCGTGAGGAATATCTTTTAATGTGAAAAATCTAAAATTGAAGGCTAGCGTTTATTTTATTTTTTCCCTGCAATCATCATAATAAATGTCGATTCTATTGGATGCGTAATAATTCAACTGAGCGAGTTGTGGTGAATGTGATATTGCTATGAAGGTAATTATGCAAACAATATGACAATTAACGTAATTTTATTTCATTTGATTCACCATACATTTTGATATGAATATAATTGTTTGTTTCCATTAACACGTATTTAATCATATTGTGATCACATTGTGCAAGAAAAAATTACTTTCTACGTAGCATTAGCATCATTATATCGATTGATTCTTTTATTATTTTTTCTTCATAAAAGAAAATATCTCAGAATTTAAGTCACTTATTTATTTTTGATGGAAATCAATTTTAATAGTATTTTGTAACCCTCTTCTATGAAAAAAAATCCCTTATTGATATTTAGTGAGTATCGTACTGTACCTCGCATTGCAATTATAATTCTTAGGCAAATAATTGTTGATTTATGAGTAAAGCAAATTTGGATACTCTACTGTGTGCAAAATGATGTATACGATCTTACGAAATTAAAAGATAAAGAACATACTGCCATAAATAATACAATTTAAAATAAATTATTTTATCGAATGAAATCAATAAGCAAAGACACACGACTTTACGATGGACTATATATTTTGTGACAAACTCCACAACGTTTCGACTTTGTTACGTGGTCCGGTGATAAAATTTTTAACAAGAGACATAAAACACATTTGCATATGATATTAAACGTAAATATAAACACAAAATGTGTTTATAAAAAAGCAGAAACTACACAAACATGTAATGAATCTATACCCAGTTTTTATTCACCTATGTTACAGGTGAACACAAGTATACAAAGTATTATTTAAAATTATTATTTTATGCGTAGTAGAATGAATAAATGTGTTTTCTGTCTCGGAACACCACATCTACACAGGAGGTATACTCATTAACTATAACCAGTAAATCTCCGGTGTCTGTCACACTAACATAAATCTCCAACCCCTTCCGTCGTGCTTCCGTGAGTCGCGCTTGACATGCATTGGTCAATCGAATCCTGAGGAGCTACGATCGGCGTCGTGCGGCAACCCCTGCGGGGACCACGTCCGCATCCTGCGTCCATTTACATGCTAACGGGAGCGGTGCCGTGCGATGATGGTAGCAGCACCACGGTGATGGGGAACCACCTGCTTGCGGAGGAAGGTACAATGGTTTGACATGGAACTGAGAAGTACGGTTTGTCGTCGTAATAGCTCTCATAGGTGAAGATGCAGAGGAAATAGGACTATGATAATGACCTATGATAATATCCTTCTATACGAGTGAACGCGATTCTTGAAAGAAATACCCAAATTCCAAAGAACTTGACGTATATATTTCCTTTGACCTATTTACCTAAAATGTTACGCGGAAATATATTTACAATACTTCTTTAATACTGATTATCTTCTATAAAAGCAAATATGTATTGGTGCGTTTTATTTTACCAATGAAAGTTATTTATATACAATTTCTTTTTTTTCTCCTTTAAAAATAAAGTAATCATAGGAAATGTTTATACGAATTATACGTATTATGCTAATTGGTACATAAAAATAAATAATTATAGTATAGATTATATTTTAAAACATGTCCTACTCACTATTATTATAATATTCAATATTAATGCAAGTAGAGAAGAACTTTTTATAAATTAATACTATACAACGTTTACACAAAATAATTGTAATCTTGTCTTAATTATACACTGTCCTAGTTGCTTGAAATATCCTGTACTTGTGAGAAGAAATTATAGAAGTTACAAAAATAATTAAAAAACGTTGTTGAACCTCGCAAACGTCCTTTAATTAATATTCTGAAGATTTGAGGAAGTGATGTGGACTTTGGGAACAAGGTAGAGTGAATGTTATGTGCCATCTGCAGTATTTCCAGGTTATACGAGTACGAACTTTATTCCCCTTAAGTGCATTGAAACAAGCCCACACTTCTGTAATTCATGCTTTTAAAGTCATTACGAAGGATAACACATGTTTCTACTTCGCTGCCTCTCTCCAGAACACGTAGTTGTAAGCCTTGACCTGTGTACACTGTTAGTGTTCTATGCTGTAATGATATTTAGGCCCTGCCTTCCAACTTTCTATATATACTGTCATGTAAAACGTTAAATCACGTCATGATGCATCACGTCTTACACTCGTGTTTGTTCTACTAAACTTTTTTTTTTTTTACTAAACCACGTTCTACGCATATCAATATTTTTTCTTAGTCATCAAAGTAATGCATAATGCGTACACTGTTAATTCGTAACACGTATTCATTATCATTTTGTTATTTGGGTTCTTACATCAATTTGAAGTAATTTTATCAATACTCGAACATTATTGCGATCGGAATATTGATAAATAATATTTTTATTGCTTAAGATCGCACCTTGTATTTATTAAAGCTGACTAAACTTAAGTACTAAACATAGGCTAGTATTATACAGCGGATGCTACTACAATGTTTAGATGTACATTACTTCGTATTTTTAACTAAAAAATTGCAATCTTTGCAAACTTAATATTGCTTAAATAAATACTGTGTGTTGATTTAATAATCTCCTAGAGCTACATCATATACATATAAAAATAATTTTACCGATTTTGAAAAAAAAACACGTTTTCTTTTTGAGCGATAAATTTTTCATTTTTTACGATACCTAACATGCTCCCTTTGGTCTTATTAAGAATAATATTTTGTCTTCAGATAAAAGTCATTAACTCCTTGGTACTTTTGCAAATGTGACTCTTTATATTTTATAATATTTGGCTTAAATTTTGGAATATAGTTTTTGTTTTTCCCTTTTCTTTTTTGTTCATATTACAAATATTTCAAACTTCATTCATCTTTCATGAATACTACCATTCGCGTACAATTATTTAGCTTTAAATACCTGAAAGGTAAAGTGATGGATGCCATGGTTTGTGCTAGAAAATCTGGTGATCGATTGTCTAATAAAAGGTAAAAAATATCATATAATAATGATACACACAAAGTTCAACATTATAATATATTGTTACAGAAGTCAACATAATACAGAATAACTTTACCGTTCATTTCATGTACCACACAAAAGAAATGCAATTTATCAATTCATGAAATTGTCCTCCAAAAGAATTATTCTCAATTTAATCCTACACTTACACCCTACAACAGAATATTGAACCGGTCACCTAAGCACCAATGCACCTACACACACCAATGCAACTTCATGCAAATGCATTTGCTGGTATTCGAGGTTGCCTACACTCATGAGCTATTGAAATCATGATCGTATACGTAGAAACGCATTAGCTAGCCGGATAAACGGATAGGGGTAGGTGTTATAGTCTCCATGCAATGAGTAGTGGGTTCAAATAACCCGTAAACGAGATAGTTTTATGAATATATCCAACCAATCAACATTGTGATTCTAATATTATCTACCTTAGTCCCTGGCAACCTCAAATCTCTCTTTTTCAATTTATCCACCCAAATCATATGGTTAGGTAAAATAGTGGACCTGATGTCTGAATCCTACCACATCATAAAACTAAGAAATCAAGTAAATTAATAGAATTTGAGACAAAGGTAAAGTAGAAAGGCATTAGGAGATATTAGTGTAAAAATAAATATAATATGAAAGACAGAAGAAAGAAAGAGAAATAAAGACTTGAAGAGAGAATAAGGTAAGGAGGATTCACAATAGAGCATAAGAAATATAAAGAATGAAGGAAAGAAGAATGAAGTGAAGAAATGAAAGGAAGATGAGTGAAATGAATAGAGAAGCTAAATTCTCAGTGTGTTTGTGTGTGTGTGTAAGAAATTTGATTTGTGTGTGAGGAATAATGCGATTCCCATGCCATCATATCTGACAGAACAATAGCAAACAGTTCCTATTTCACCGACGACAAGCAACGTACTACATTCCTCGTTCCAGATGTATGAGCTTCATTAGGTGAAATCTTGAAAGGGCATATCATGTCCTGAATCAATTCAGACACTCCTTACTTGTCATTGCGTGAATTCTTATGATTCAAGTATAAAATCAATTTATTGCCAAGAAAATTGAGTGTCGTTGCCTTCTATGATCAGATTATTCATAACCAGTGACTACTCACAATGGACGGGCAGTGAAACAGACGATCCGGTAGTATGCATTGGAGAACAACAGCTTTAAACTAGGAGATAGATCTGCATAGCATAGTGGACATACCCACCTGTGGTGTCTTGTTCTCACTGACACATTTCCCTCACTACGTGGATAGCCGACGGGGCGTTCGCATTAATGCTCTACGCTTGGTCACATTCTCCGCCGACATCAGCGGGACGATATACCCTGTGTTAGTATTCGCTCCGGGCGTACAACGTGACTACTGCTTTGCTATTATGATCTCCCTATAGACTTGATGAGCGATGGATACATGTTTCACAAAGCGACAGGGACAGTTTTATTGTACATTCATTCAACTTATGAAAATGGAGAATACAATAGATTTCGTATCTTTCCATAAGAAATAAATTGGATGTTAACTTCTTTGATTTTCAGTATAATTTTGAGTTTTGTATTAAAAAAAAGACAATTTTCAAAACAATTTCTGTCCAGGTATTAATGAGATAGAATAAAAAAAAGTCAAAATTCAAAAAATAATAATTTCAAAAATCCTTTTTAATGAACATTAAGGACAAGCAACATCCTGTTAAAATTTCAAGTTCCTATCTTGAATATTTTTTCTTCTGCGCTTGATACGTCAATCACGACAACAAATTATATATGAAGATTCTAAGTCCCATTTTTTATTTTTATTAGGTATTAATACATTTCGAATCTGTTTTTATAGAGAATATACGTGTTTATTCTTATTAATGACTTTATTGCGCAGAGAATGGCGATGGAGGGGATGAGAATGAAGTGTTTGGTTGGATATCGTGGTGATAGGTGTGACTAGTTCGGTGGCGCTTTTGATGGTTGGAGTGAGTTCATTCAGTTTGCGTGACGTGAGTGTGATGGTGGGCGTAACGTTGTCCACAATCACCGCCATTCCATACTACAAAACCACTATCGTACTTGCTCCGCCATTGCCCACATGATACTATTACCATCACTTAGAAGACAGACATATCTTCTGTACTAAAATAGTTAGCACAGTATTTCAGTTTGTTCAACATTACATTAGTGACATTGTGTTTCCTTAACTCATGTTACCTTGTCCAGTAGGGATCGGAGATGTAAGATGATATGGCGCCTCTTCTGATATGGCAGGGTGCCGCTTGCTCTTCCTGATACACCTTCCCGAGACAGGTGATGAGTGAATGACATGAGAAAGGATGATGGTGAGCGAATGTTGTGGTGGACTGATATAGGGGAAACTGAAGAACTCCAAAAAAACCTGCCGCGAACACCGCTTCGTCCACCACCGCGAATTCTACTTGGATCAGACAGGGTTTGAACCAGCGTCACCAGAGGTAAAAGGCGAGTGCTTTAGCACTGCCCCTCGGACAGACTCTATTACATTAGTGACATTACATTGCATAAGGTTCTTCGTGTGTGTATGATTGTGCAAATAAATAAATAAATAAAGAAGCTAGTGACTTCTGGTAGCATTTATGAAATATTAGTGCAACCGAGGTTTCTAGAGGAACAATATAGAAGGTATACTCATAGTAACAAAATTATTTTTCGTTCCATACGAAAAATATGATATTTTATCTGTGTCCTTCAATTATGTTTCCAATGTAAGTATTTTTTAGACGGAAAATAACCTTTTCACGATTGTGCACATTGGCAAGCAGTCCTATACGGGGGTTTGTACTTCAGAGACTCCTTCGGATGTTCCATTGTTGGATTCTGGAGAGTTAAATACCAGTGGCTTACTTATTTAATAATATACTTTTAAAATGTATTCAATCTCTGACTAACCAATTTTAAACTCTTGCATTCATTATGAAAGCTATTAGAGCTTTGCAGTTCGAGAAAGATACCTATTTTGTTCTACGAAGGTCCGAATGTATCCTCACATGAAATGATTTCTTTCCAAAGATAACATCTATATGAAATTGGTTTTTTGAAACTGGAATAACTCTTATTGACAGGTCGTCTGTTTTATGTCCTTAACGACTAACAGTCTGATCTTCTATTTTGTATTTGAACGCCAAGAATGTTTCTATTTTCACGCGTATTCGATAGAACTCCACTCTTAATATAACGCAGAGAAATCGATATTCTAGAACATTTTTTAAAACTTTCTATTTCCTACAGCTGAAAAACCTTAATTAAAAATAATTTTGTTTATTTTATTTCTACGAATTTGAAAATTTAAGAACCTCCTTTTTATAATACCGAGATTTTAAGAGTATTTGGGGAGATAACGTCAAACTGTATTGTTCGAGCAAGGGAGCAAATTACGATATATTTCTTGTATAGTTGCTCCACCTTAATTTTCACTTATATTCTATTTTCTCTACCTTAATTTTCACGTCTTTAAAGGGTTTATCTCTCTGTATCTGTTTTTAGTATTTTTAAATAATTGTTTTTGTTTCTTACACTGTCACTTTTGCTTGCAAAAGATTTTTATTGTATGTTATTCATTAGCTTTGCAATATTTGAAAATATGCCCGTGCTTTTCTATGAGTAAGTCTACTGTAGTTGTATGAAAAACGTGTATCAATTTTCTGTCATCTGCATCTATCGTGTTTTTAAAGAATGCTTCATTTTCTACATTTCACTTCTCTTCTCTTCAGTGTTTTATAAAATTCGGGCAAGTAGGTTTGGAGGTATGAGCCATTCGAGAAATTTTTGTTGATATGAAATTACTTTATCTTTATAACGTTCTGGTTAATTTACATTAACTGAATTAATCAGCATGTGAAACAAACGAGAAGAAAAATTAATTATATTTTGAAGGAAAAATAATTTTTACATTTTTGTCGAAAGTCTGGGAAATCCCCTTCATAATCTTACTAAAAAAACACACAAAAATAATCTGGCTTTATAGACTTCTTAAAATTATTATTCAGCAATTTTTGTACAACAGCATCTCCAGGTCATAGTGATAGTAATTCTTAAAGATCCCTGATTCTCTTTAGTTCTGCCTGACAAGTAAAACCTCTCTTAGGCAGTATAATAAACCCCCCAAAATTGGTATACTTTTGACCGTTACTTTTGACCGTTACTTTTGACTAACGAGCTCTATCTCTCACATCAGTTCGAAATCCTCTCATCGTAGACTCTCCCTTCGACATAAATCTTTCCTCTTCACATTTGTTACTTAATATCTCGAGTCGCAGCATCAACGGCACCACAACAGTTCTTACCCAAGCCACTCGCATTGGCGCAGCGCTTCAGTTCCCGCCTTCCGTCGCGTCGCCGTTAATTCAGGCCCAGTCGTCACAGCCACGTGTCTCGGAGCCATGAAATAAAACTAATGTGCTCGGAGCGCTCAGACAATAGCAGCTATGAACATTTCGCTGCTCCGTTATAAGTTTTTAACAGAGAAATATGGGGCGAGACGCGACGCAACGGCGCGACGGTTGGGGCAGAAGGGAGGGGGAGGAGTGTCACGGCAAGAGCGAGCGACGGGATGGTGCGTACACGTTGACACGGGCGCAACACAACGCACGGCGCGACGGTGGTGCGGTGGAGCGGGAACTCGCAGAAATATGGACCAAGGGGACGCGGACGAGGCAATGGAGTAGATAGGTATTACTAGGGAATGATTGAATGTGTTTGATGTTGGATTCAGAAATGGCAATATGAGGAGACTCTACAGTTAGTTTGTACTGAGTTAATGCAATATTAAAATGTCGCAAGTAATGAAATACACAAGCATAAAAAAGCTTACACATTGCAAAGAGTTTTGTTTGTTATAGGTATTCAATATAATTGATACATTTATTATTACTTTATTGTATCTTTGATTTCATCAAGATTTTGTGCAATGGAATTGATTAAATTAAATATCTTGTTCAATGTTTTGAATCAACTGGATTCTATGCAATAACAAATTAGTTCAAACAATATTTCCAATTGCTCAAAATTACTTACTCTGAATTATATTTAAAGTAATTGATTTTTCGATGAAATATTTCTTACTCTTTTACGACGTGATTTTTCCAATTGCAATTTATTATTTATAGATAAAGACGGTGTAAGCAATGAACCAAACGTTCGATTGAAATATCTTTGTGTTTCAAGAAAATTTATATTAATTTATTTGTATTACTATAAAATAATACAGAAACATGAAATAGATTAGCCAATTTTAGATAAAATTCGCGCTACAAATGTCGGATACTAGAAATAACAATTCATGTAGTTGAACTGAAGAAATGATAATTTTGAGGAAGTAGAAAACATTTTAGAAGCGCTTAAGATCGTGAGAATTAGTGTTTTTTTGTTTAATCTCGTGTAGAGAGTAAAAACTATGTGTAAAACATAAAGTGAAGTTTAAAAGTTGGTTTGTTAAAAATTTTTGACTTTTGCTGAATTACTTTTTCTCCTTGTTTAATGGAATGCAAATATCATTTCCTTGAATTTTCTCTGACGGAAAAAGTGTAACTCAACCTCAAGTCAAATGATTATCTAACGTTCCAAACTTCATTATAACTTGTTAGCTTGGATCACTAGATATTGAAAGAAAGAAAACTTCCTTTGTTTGCGAAACTCGAGGTAAATTTATTATGGTCACGACACCACGTCACTGCTCAAAGCAATCTCAGATTAACAAACTTTCTTCTTGATTCGGTGCAGTCTTAACTTTCCTTTGCTCAATAGAACTCCAAAGTTTGTATTTACTTCATCTAATTGGTGCCCATTCTATTCGTGTTTTTTATTTTTATTTTTTTTACGATCTCGAGTTTAAGTGAACACTCATGTGGTCAGTGTACCGTTACCACAAGAATCGCCATTGAGGCCAGAGGGAAGCCTTAGGCAAAGAATCGTTGTTGAATAGACGCCAGCTTGGCGCCGTATTTCATTGAGAGCCCCGGAGAAATAGAGCGCCTGACGGGATTCGCTTGGCTAGGGCCACCCCTCGCTGCCGACCCCCCCCCACCCTTCCCCTCCAATCCTACGCTACCCGGAGAGAGGGTTTAGAGCATTGGGCGCGTCCGACCGAGAGTTCCCAGGCGCCTTCGAGGACTTTTTACTATATTCACATTACACTCTTCTTCCAGATTAACGGCGGAGTCAAGAGATTCTCCTCTTCGGATATTCAAGAGGGCGCTTTATTTCCCTGATGTACGGAGATCGTATCGTAGATTTCACTTGTTATTCCATTTATTCACTGTTTTAGAAAGCTGGTATTTACTCTGTGGTGTGTTCTGTATGTATTTAAGAGCGTTCTGAAAATACATTGGAGTCAATTCCCTGAACTCGAATGACCTATAGCCATTTATGACGTGAAATATTTGATGGAATGCCATATGTATTAATAACAAGATATTTAATGATTTTTTTGAGTGAGAAATGCATGAATCTTATTTTACTTTATGTACGTAATATATCATGAAATTGTCTTCATTCTAGATTACGTATTTTTTAAATTTTCATTCCAAGTTTTTGGGCAAAATACCCAAAATTAGAAAAAGTGAAACTGTTTGTTAAACAAAATGTGTATGGTAAACTTAAATTTGCACAGCGTACATTCACTGTAAATATGAATTGAACTCGTTTTGGGGTCTTCCATCATAACTCGGGGAACGAACATTTTGAATTCTTTTTTAATATCTTTCTCAATGAAAGTGCTATGAATTGGGAAGAAACCTACAAAATGTTGTCCCCCCAACTTACGATTGGTGTAAACTCAAGAGACATATATCTTGTACTATATTGGCCACGAATGTCTAAGATCACATGCACTGTATTTACCTAAATATGAGTATGGATACAGAAATAAGGTGGAAATATAACTAAAAAAAAAACAATATATTGCTCACTCTAAATTTTCCATATTAAATCTACGTATGTAAAAATTTAGTAATAATAACTTTTATTGCGAACACATGAAGTAATATAAACTCATTTTAACCCTCCGGTTGGCGCGCCTTTTACAATATCACGAATGGGTACGTACCTTACTGAGTGTGCCAGTGCAATCTTATTCCGATTTTTTAAATGTAAATACAGGTTTATAATTATAAATGTTTGTATAACTCACATTAAACATATTATATGTATTATATTCTAGTAACTTCCATCACGAATTTTGATCATGAAGAAAAATCAGATGAATGAGGAGTAGAATTAGGAAATAATTTTGAAAACAGACTGTAGAACATACACAAATTAAACTACCAAACTTATTGAGAACGGTGAACAGTTGCGATCTCAAAACTACATGAACAAGTTACATATAAAGGTTTGCTTATTTTATTCACAATATAATCAAATTGACTGGACACTTATTAACCTAATTTAGCAACAAACTCAGCTTTGAATTGAGTTAAAAGAAACAAAACAGTCCTTATTTGGCCCATTATAATATGAGAAATTTCAAAAATTAATCTCTAACAGTCCAAAACTTAAGAAACTCTTTAATAGTTACGAAATGGTAAAAACTCAAATAACACACAAAATATTAACGTGTAGACACATTTATTACAATTCTAATTGTAAAAATTGGTTAACATTGGTAAGAAAAGTGTAGTATTGATGAATGAATTCAGAAAGTATATATAAATAATACTTACATGGCAAGGAGTGCGTCGCAAGGGATGTGAAAAATACAAACATGAGCACTCAGTGCGCCATTACTTCCGACTTACTTTTCAATGAGCAATAGAAAACTAAAAATAAAGAGAAAAAAGTAACTTATTTGGCGCAACTTAGTGGTGATATAGTCAACAAAGCATTATTAATAGAAGAATCCCGCCAAGTTCCAAAAATCTTAGGTTAAACACGCGCGCTTAGGTTAGGCGCGCCCATCGGATGGTTAATGAATTCTGATATAGAATAATTATTTTTTTAAAAGCTGCATCAAATTTTAAATTTTAATTTAATAACTAAGCACTCTTAATTCATATACTTGCTTGTCCTTTTTCCTGAAATCCTTCCGCGTGAAAGAAAAAATCTACATTTTAGTGACTTTTTTGTTCACACTGAGGAAATTGTGAAATATTATGTATATTTTCATTCTGCCGATTTATATTCATCAACTTCACAAACTACGCATACCACCCTTACGGCCAACTCGCCCGACTTCTCAGACAGATAATCAATGTGTAATTCTACAAAATGATTGAGATCTTATCTCCATATAAAATGAGTGACTCTGGAACGTCTTGTAATGTTTAATTATTGAAAACTCCATCAAGAATACAAACCCAAAATTTCAGCAGTGTGTTTAAAAGTTTATTTAAAAAAATTTAATTCCACCTTTCTGACCATATTGTAAAATGATATTAAAATATTTGTACAAATTATTCTTTCCAACTTTTGAGACCTTACGGATTAAAATCGGAGCGAAGATAATTGTGCACAATGTGAATGATTTTCCGTATTCATGCATGCGTATTTTAGCGGACAATTGTTACAATAGCGTTTGAAAAAAGTCGACATATTACTTTCAGTTTTATTGTGATGTACTACCAATATGACATGCTTTGCATAATGCACGATACTCCACTGTAAACTTTCAGTTTTTTTCTTGTAGTTGTTGAAGAATATTGTAAACTCTGAAAAGATTTTTAAATTTAACTCCTAATGGGTTTTTATTTGTTGATTTGATTTCAATGTTATTAAAGCATATGTTTCTCATTTGTTGTTTCAGGTAAGCTACTGTCAACTTCATTATTTCGAACTGTGGCCAGTTGACAACGTTTTCCATGTTGATAATTCTACTTGAGAACGGGTATGTTTCTATTTTCGTTCATACTGCTTGACTCGCATATAAATATTTGTTGCGTTCTATTTGAGAAAAAGAAAGAATTTACAATGTCTGTTCAAATATACCGACTTACGGGTTATAAAATTCCTTTCCAAACTCAACTATTTAGCGAATTATATGTTCGCACGCAATGACCAATCGCAATGTTTATTAACGCCATGTGATGTTGAATTGAAATACGCTCTTTAACCTCACTTTTCAATATTTGTTTAATCAGTAATGAATCTGGATATTTAATTAGCTAAATTGTATGATGCTTGGGTACACAACTCGACTTGCTCAATTCGTGCAGTATTGGTATTTCTATTGCATTAGGTATATTACCTTTCAGTCATTATTGATATTAACTTTACAATATTAGCTTGATTATTTTTCTCATATAATAATGTACTTGAATTATGATTTCAATCACATTAAAATGTAGAAAAAATACCTACATGTTTACCAGTATTGTTATTTTTAATGAAGCTTGAAACAAAGTAATAAAGAGAAAAATAGTTGAAAATATTTAATAAAATATATTTATAGATGTAGAACAACCAACAAAATGCAATATGTAATACTGGGAAAAGATAATGAATAAAAATAAGAGATACTTTTTCTAATTTCAAGCTCGTATTTTACATTAAATATTTATATTAATGAGTACTTGATGAGCATTAATTTTGTCATTTTATCTCAAACCTGCATAATTGGTTACGATCAAATTGTAACAGTTGGTGCATGACGTTTGTCGAGCCTCACACCATTCTTGTCGACAAGCTGTTGATCTTGCTAACGTCTCTTGGCATTTTGTCACAGGTCCCAACACAGTTTCGCTTCTCGTTCTCTTCTTTAAATCGTCGTTTTAGAAGGCACACTCACGTAATTTCTCTCTTTCTCTTCCTTCCCCCACAATACTTTTGTTTTGCCAACAATTTTCAAGATAATTCTGTGTGAAACGATCACAACGTACGGCGGGTAAGAGAGAGGAAAGGGGCGTATGAGATAGTAGTCAGCCCTCTAATAGTTTTTTATTCAAATCTTCTTCAAAATTTAACTCTTTTTTTTTCAATTGGGAAGGAGCTTGTAGCATTACGCGCCTAGGGGAGTGAATCTCTATTTTATGTTAGAGGAGAGACTGAGATGAAGAAATGAGCTATATTATTGTGGCATCCGCCCCGCCTCTCTTATATTTCCCGCGGTACGGCCACTATCGGGGCAGTTCGGGCCACACCGGCTAACATCGCGCTAAAGCGCGCGCTAGCGGAGCGGGCGAGGGAGAAGCCCCTCTTGCCCCCACCGTGCCACCGGCGCGGTAGCGCGCCGCGCAGGGCCGCCGCCACCGCTGCCTCGACAGGCGGGAAGCGCCGCCACCGCCGCCTCCTAAGCGCCAGGTACTTAAGGGCCGCCGCGCAGCCCTAAAGTCGAAGAGGAACTGGAGCCAGCTGAAGGAAGTACGACTCTCTCTCCGCCGTCTACTACTACGCTTATTCACGCCGCCACTTCGCTTGTCACCTGGACGCCTCTACGGATTAACGGATCGACGCTTCGCCTGGAACCTTTGAACAACGGACCTCTGCATACGACNCACAACTGATGACAACCTGGCTTCGATTATCGTATCTTACCACTGCTCAGACTTAACCGTCTGCTTGTACCTGCGGCAAAATAAAGACTTGTTGTTGAGTTTACTCGGTCTACTCGTTACTCCCTTGTCGGGACACAACAAGTCATTTGGCGACGAGGATAAAAGCACTAACATCGAGTTTTCATGGAGCAATTAGGACAGGTCCTAGCCACGTTGCAACAACAGCAGCAGCAATACCAGCAACAACTGCAACTCCAACAGCAGAAACAGTGGGAAGCAATAACGGCAGCTCTTGCAACTTTGAAGCGAGAAGCGCCTCCACTTCCGAATCTGCCTCCATTCGAACATTTCAACGAAGCAACAGAGCAGTGGAGAGAATACAGTCTCAAGTTAGAACAGCACTTCGTATGCCACGGGGTAACGGACGAAGCTCGCAAAAAAGCATTTCTACTGGCAAACATAGGAAACAATACTTGCGCCTTACTCAGGAAGCTTAGCCCANTGAAATGGACCTAACGCAAGTACCTTACGACGAGATAAGAAGCAGGCTGGATAAGCATTTTAACAAGCAACTACACGTCGTGGCGGCAAGGTTCAGATTTTTCTCTTGCCGTTTAAAAATGGGTCAAACGCACGCCGAATGGATAACAGAGCTTAGAGGGATCGCCAAACTATGCAAGTTCACTTGCAACGCAACGAGTTGCCAGGCCTCTTACGTCGAGTCACTAATCAGAGACGTAATAGTTATGTTCACGCCAGAGGAGAAAATAAGACTGGAAGCACTACGCCATAGTGACCCGAGCCTAGAAGAGATACAGAGACTAGCAACGACGTTCGAAGTGACTAGGACGACGGCAGCACAAATGACGGCAAAAATGGAGACATTTAACATACAAACGCGCACAACTAAGGAAACAAAAACCTCAACAGCGGCGCGTAATGGACAAAGGTCCAACTGGAATAGACCCAGCAGCAGTGGTTACAACCGTAACAAGCTGCCATCATGCAAAGGCTGTTTCCGTTATCACGAGCGCAGCGACTGCCGATTTTTAGGGTCAATATGCCAGAAGTGTAGAAAGAAGGGGCACATAGCCGAAGTATGTAGGGGCAAACGAGCATTCGCCACGCAACCTATGGAGGTAGCAACAGTGGAGTCTCGCCCCGTCCATGCATTAGTAACACCCAACCAGGAGAACAAAATGATAATCAACCTCAGAGTCGGAGATCAGCAGCTCCCATTCCAACTGGACACCGGAGCGGGAGCCACGCTTATAAATCTTCGCAGCTACAGAGCGCTTGGTTCACCAACTTGCAAACCTAGCAACAAGAGACTACATGCGTATGGAAAACAGGAGATTCAGATCAAAGGAGAGATTACAGTGCCAGTGACTTACAAGTCAGTAAAAGCTAGCTTACAGATGATCGTGGTAGATCGAGTAGATGCCACTAACATACTAGGGTTGGATAACTTCCAAAGTCTGGGATTTTCAGTGCACGACATAAATGCAATATGCTCGAGTGACGACGCAGCGAACAGGCAAGCCAGCCAACTATTGGAACTTTTTCCGGAAGTCACAACTCCCGGGTTAGGAAGATGCACCAAATTCGAGGCGCATCTAACATTGCAGGTCAACAGCCGTCCGAGATTCTACAAGGCACGACCAGTGCCTATGGCCATCAAAGAAGAGCTTAAAAGAGAAATTGAAAGATTAGAGGAGCAGGGCGTTTTAGAAAAAACCAACACCAGTGAGTGGGCAACGCCGTTGGTCGTTATAAAAAAGAGAAGCGGCGGGTTAAGAGTTTGCGGAGATTTCAAATCAACGGTCAACCCACAACTAGCTATCGATCAATTTCGAATTCCGCGACCAGAGGAACTCTTCCAAAAATTAGCAGGAGGACAGAGGTTCTCGAAAATAGACTTAAAGGACGCGTACTTGCAGATCCCACTGGATCAAGTTTCAGCAGAGTTGACAGTAATCAATACCCCATGGGGATTATATCGGTA
>NNCF01125945.1:841080-868421 GCA_002313205.1 Laupala kohalensis
TGTGGCATCCGCCCCGCCTCTCTTATATTTCCCGCGGTACGGCCACTATCGGGGCAGTTCGGGCCACACCGGCTAACATCGCGCTAAAGCGCGCGCTAGCGGAGCGGGCGAGGGAGAAGCCCCTCTTGCCCCCACCGTGCCACCGGCGCGGTAGCGCGCCGCGCAGGGCCGCCGCCACCGCTGCCTCGACAGGCGGGAAGCGCCGCCACCGCCGCCTCCTAAGCGCCAGGTACTTAAGGGCCGCCGCGCAGCCCTAAAGTCGAAGAGGAACTGGAGCCAGCTGAAGGAAGTACGACTCTCTCTCCGCCGTCTACTACTACGCTTATTCACGCCGCCACTTCGCTTGTCACCTGGACGCCTCTACGGATTAACGGATCGACGCTTCGCCTGGAACCTTTGAACAACGGACCTCTGCTTACGACTACGGAATCTTCCCCTGGACAACGGAACAACACTACGCTGGCACAACTGATGACAACCTGGCTTCGATTATTGTATATTACCACTGCTCAGACTTGACCGTCTGCTTGTACCTGCGGCAAAATAAAGACTTGTTGTTGAGTTTACTTGGTCTACTCGTTACTCCCTCGTTGGGACACAACAATTATATAACACAATTTTTATACTACCAACCATTTATTACTGTACGAGACTTTGTTCATGAATGATGGCCTTGTTATGCTTCGACAGGACTCTTGATTTGTACAATTGAAGGTCTTCTGTAACCCACGAGATACTAGTTACGAGACTCGAAGTTGACGCTGAAAACGGGCCCTCGAATGGCTCATCAGATATTGCCTGTGTGGCCGGTTGTCCGTATTCTCCTATTACCAGAGAGTGTAATCACTGTGAATGACCGCTCCGGAACCCAATTGAACAAATCCCTGTCCGTTGAGAGATCTGGGATTCAATTACTTCTTGCTCTTCTTATCCTCGGAAGTCATCATATTCTTGTGACATCTTGCATGTTGATCTGAGTTTATTCAACTTATTTCCCGCACCTGTGGCTAGTAGAGTATTCTTATCGGAGCGCTGACATTGTGGAACTGTGGTGATACGTATGACCGCTTTCCATGATCGTGACATTTAAATTTATACTCTTTATTCAACTTTCAAATTTCCATTACGAGGAAGATAATTTTCATATAGCTGATTTTCCCATATCTTAAGTTAGCTAACATAGACTTAACCTCCAAAACTTTTACCGTACCTAAAAAAAGTTTCTTAACTTTCTTCTCCGAGGAAACTGCAACAAATAACTATAAAATATCAATTAAAAATGTATAAGAACGTTACAAATCTCTGGCACTGCGTAGATAAGACAGAATTAATGTGGTGGCAGGATGAAATGATATAATTTTTGCAAACAAAATGTTATAATGAGGTGAGGGATATATGACTTGTGAAGGCCTCCTTTGAACGCTTCAAAAATGACGACTTAAAATTGTACTTAGGCCTCATGATGACGTGGGGATCACTTCTCTGTTTACCAATCTCGCATCTCTACCAGCTATGGATCATATAATAAATGCACGGATGCCATCGTTGAGAACACGTATAATACAAAAACGTGAATACGTTGAGAGCAATCACGGGACAGTGTAATACCGATAATTTAAGTGACATTCGAGTTGGTAAGGATAAATATATTCGAGGTGGTCACGGCTGTGACGTCATATAGTCCATGTGTAGTGGTTCTAAAGTCAATAATAATTTATTGGTAGGTTCAAGACATTAATTACAATCGGAATTTTAAACGACAATCAATAAATCGACTTCAATAAACTTTACCATTCACTATATTTAAACGTTTAAATATAGAGAATGGTAAAGTTTATTGAATATACAGAATATTTTTGTTATAGAAGTCCAAAATGTGTATAATAAAAAAATACAAAATATTTCTTTAATAGCGGTGTAATGAAACATTTTATCTCGTTACGATTTACCAGCGGCACTATTAGTCTTCCAAATATGGGCGCCGTTTCAAATAGACCTACGATTGGTCGAACGAAACTTCCCCTGTCGAAGGGGAAGCAAGAGGAGAGAGGCGTTGCAAACCTAACAGATCCAAAACTGGTCAGAGCGTGGGACTTAGAAAAATAAATGGGCCCTTTTTTGTTATCAGTAGTGTACAAGAATACCATCTCTGTTGACCGACAGAGCTTTGGACATCTGTTGTAATTCATTGTTATTGAAATTTGAACACGTATTAATTTATTAATTTTCCTCACTAAGCACTTTAAATCCTTTTTACTTTCTCATATATATCATTTTGTGATCGTGAAAAAGTTCGAAAGCGAGGTTTCGACAGAAATATGATTCAGAAAAAGTGGTTTTCCGCATGACATCCGTCCGTCTGTCCATCCGTCTGTGCGCTGCGATTCTCAGTAAATGGATGTATCAATTTAATTCACGGCAGAATTTACTTGTCGAAGTACTTGCTTTGATTGTTTTTACTTTAGAACAAAAGTTATTTTTCATGAAGATCAAAGTACTCTTGAATTTTAACTTCCATGTTCCGAGTATCTAATTGCAGATGAGATACTCGGAACACGTCAACAACCTGATGAAAATTGCGACGGACCGGGACCCAAACCCGGGACTCAAACACGGGACTCAAACCCGGGTTTCCTGCTCTGGCCGTAGGGTTGCTATCCACTGCCCCACCCGCCTCGAACTCCCAAGTCCAACTTCCACCTGACCTGATCCAGTGAATCTGGGTCACATCCTCCTTCAGGGGATAAGTGACCACAGGCGGCTTCAATGCTGGTAGCTCTTAGGCTCGGTTTTCGCGTACCTACGCGTCGGATGCATATTTTAACTCACTATTTCCGAGTACCTACTCGTGGAGGAGTGTTTGCAACGTCACCAGCCAGGTGAAACTCATTTGAATGTTTCTCAACAAAGGCTCCAACAATTTTGGTTAAATTTTCTGTACATAAAGTACAATTATTATGCATTACATCCGCATAAGCGTTATTTTGCTTGAAAGTTGGTACAGACGCAATAAAATAATTTCTGTCTGCTACAATTACACATTAGGTTACAGTTTCAAGTGTTTCAAGAAGCTTGAATAATATTTAGCAGTGTAAATGGACCAAGCAGTCGTAGAATACACTTTCCGTAAACTAAAATCAAAGGTGTGATAATTATAAAATACATAGGTCGACAGCAAACGCACTGCAGATATGAAAATACATCAATTTCTGTCTACAACAAAATTACATCTACGTAACACTTTTACAACATTCATAAGAACGATATGTCGCTATATGTTTTGAAATAATATTCTGAATATTTATTTTTACTTTCAAATTTATCAAAAAGACGGTCATAAGCTCATCTAGCGACTGTGAGCATAAATAGAGCACTGGAAGACGATCACGCGCTAAAAATGACCCTTTCACTAGAAATTTTTCTCTCTCTATGCTGCAGACGGAGAAACGTATGTAAGAATGTATGTGTAATGGTTTTGCACCACGAGTTTTTCTTCTATTCTTGCAGTATTTGTATCATATCTCCATCTGGAGATATTTTCGGACATCTGTATCTTAATTTTTTGTTTCTATTAATGAGAACTTTAATTTCTCCATTTTTTACGTGAATTCTGGGACATTCTTTATAAAAGTGAGGTCTATGGTTGAGTGGTAAAGCCATCCCAAAATTTGTGGTTTGTACTACTATTTCCACGTCATTAACTAATGTGTGGCGTAAATTCCTCTGCTTTTTGTCTCTGTTCGCTCGATATGTACTCACGTAAATGTGCGAATTGCTCACCACAAGAAGGTAGACAGGGTGAAGATTCTACAAAGGGAAGGTAGAAAACTGATTTGTGATTCTAATTGTATGAACGTACATACGTGTTGGGTTTGTGGTTGAATTGTATTTCGTGTTGTTTCACAGATTCAATCCAGAACTGTTCAGGAAAAATGAAAGTTTTATTCGTTATGTAAAACATAGAGCTTGAATGCTCGTAAAAAGAACAAAATATTATAATATGCCCAATAACAGAATAATCGTCAACTAGTTCCTGAAAAAATTCAAAAGTTTTCTCTGCAGTAACTCACGAGTTCGGAATATTGTAGCAGGATCTTGAAGTTCCCAGAGAGTTCAATTAATCACTAAATCACAGGACGGAAACTATCTCTTCGTCGTAGGAGCTTGCGATGCAGCAGTGGTTCTTCACCGTGTGCAGTATAAAGTCGTAATCAAGGCAGCGCGTGAGTGTGGTGTCTCGTACGCGAGCTGAACGGAGAGTTCTGATTTCTCAGTAACGATACACAACTTCCCTTTGCTTTGGTAACATATCCAACGAACGTTCCTAATAACATTCATGATTCGTTGGATATGGCCACTTAGGGATACGCACATGGTCGTGTGCGCACATTGAGTTCATGGAGTTTATACAGTCAATAAACAAATGTTTGCTTGTCAAACGTGTGGCTTTGCATGCGGGACGTTTGGAATAAGCAACGTTCGTCTGTCTTGCGATGGAAACACAGAATGGCGTTTGCGAACTTGGAGTGATAATGAGGGTGTAGGAACACATTCCTACATATACATAGAAATACATACCTAAATACGTATGATGAAACTCCCCCATGTAACCGACAAACGAAAGTTACATGATAGCCATGTTGTTTGCGATCGAACACTTGCTGGTACCACTTCACATTTGGTAGCCACGCAAAACAATGCTTAGCTTCTTGCTGCTTCCAACGTCAAAACGCTGCCAGCATTACTATTCGGAGAAATCATCGAAATGTCCATTCACGCGAAATTAAATCCAATCAAATGTGCTGGTATCATCACAAATTCGGCAAGCAAGCACGACATTGCAGCGCTCCGTGTGCATTCCAAACAGAAAATTCTTCTGCCCTCAAAAACAACTGCAAAAAGTCAAATGTATGTCAACCAACACACACTGCCGAACAGACACGAGTACCAACCTCTTCTTCATCAGAAACATGTGAAGTACTTGAGCCGTCTATATCACATTCTCCGGAACCAAACTTGAAATCGATCTTAAAGAAATCAACCGACCCAACCGACAAAGCTACATGCGGGTTTATAGAGGTGCATCCATCGAAAACAATATCGAAAGTACTCGATAAAGGACACGCGACTTTAGATCAAAGGTTATCGATTTCAAAACAACTCGAGACCACGCACTCGAAACAGATAAAACGTAAAGCTGTTCCTACCGTCAAACCACACAAAGAAAACACAGCTCAAACAAATAAAAAGTATCCCACTGAAGTAATTTTCCCAGGAATCGCCAGAACCTACGGAAAGTCAAAGCAAGAAGATATGAATCACTTCTTCAAAGAATTCACTTCATTTTACCACAAGCGGATACAAACAAATAATAAGCCTACATTTTTCTGCTTGTACAGCACAATATGATTATCACAAGAAACCAACGCAAATGCAACTGCTTAGGCCGAACGCAGTAACGATAATTTAAAAAATCCTATTGTCAACATGGCGAAAGGAGAAGATGACAACATTATCGGAAACGTTCATGGTCAATATTTACGATGTGTACAATAACTAATTATGTTTTTTTTCTTCTAGATGAAACTGTTAGACCTATCCACCAGAACTGCCAGAATTCAGAATTCAACACTGGTTAACAGGTCAAACTTCTGTATCTAATTATATTGTATATATCACTGCACAGTACGCGCGTAACCTCCAAAAATCATATTCAATATCCAAACATGGAAAATATTTTATATCACAAGGCAGATATTTATGTACTAACGGAGGAATGAGCTACTCAAAGTAATTAGAAATCATACAGTTGATTAATACTGGCTGACTATCATGGTGGATGGTGAAATTTCGAGTTGCTACAAGCATAAAAACCTCATGCTATGAAACTATATTTCAATCAATTTCAAATGGAAAATCTTTTTCATACCTCAGAAAATATGGCTGTACTTACAGAAACGAACTAAACCATGAACTGAGAAATCATACAGTTTATCTGAAGGACTATCACAAGTGGAATGGTGAATTTTGTGTTATAACCACTGGAGATGAAACATTTTATCCATTAACCTCTCCAACAACCTTGTGCGGCAGCCCGCACATTAACGTAAAACTAATACTATATTTCTTTCCAAACTACCGCAATTATGACTGACAAGATGAACCTAGAGATGGCTCACATCCTGCAAAGAGCCACCATCTCCCGATCCTGCAACTGGATACGGTTCTCCCTCACATCGTGCAATGAGCCATCTCCTACCCTGGTCGAGCTCAGCATCTCCATCTCCTGCTCATCTTGCCAGCATCTCCATCTCCTATTCACCCTGCCAGCATCTCCATCCCTGCTCATCTTGCACTCACCCTGGACCTGGTCCAACCCATCACGCAAGAAGCCATCTCCCAGCTCCATCCAAGTCAACTACCAAAATCACGGTAATAAGACAAGAGAAAAACTTCCTCAGAAAGGCGACGCTCGGGCACTTTTTCCCTTGAAGATTGAAAGATCCGAAACTGGGATCAATGGATTACATAGCAAAAAAAAACCCCAAGATTTTTTTGTTCCTCGAGCGTCGGGGAGTGATATGTAGGAACACATTCCTACATATACAGAGAAATACATACCTAAATACGTATGATGAAACTCCCTCATGTAACCGACACACGAAAGTTACATGATAGCCATGTTGTTTGCTGGTTTCCAAGGCGATATCACTCTTTGCACAAGAGAGTCTCAACATACGACGCCAAAGAATCCTACGATTGTAAATAGTGGAAGACTCCTTGATACACACGCGTGCCGTGTGCAACGAGGACGCCCCTCGTTTATCTCTCAATAGACGAGCCTCGCTCTAGTGTTACGTCGTCACGCTCGTCCCTTGTCATTGTTTTGCTTATAGCTACAGACAACGAAGAATTCATTCTGCTGACAATTCTCCTCGAGGTCACATCGCCGCGCGATAATCTCAAAACGAGAACCCCAGCTTATTCGGCTGAAAATTCTTGAGGAGTTCACATCGATATCCGATAACCTCTCACAAGAAGTTCAGCTCCTCAGAAATAATTTCTAAGTTGGAATTCGTGACAGAGTGATTTCACACGTCGAGCACTGGACAAATTCTATCTCCAAAATCTGTGACTGAATAATTTCAACCACCACGACATCGGAAAAGCATCATCACGAAGCGCCCCCTTGCGGCCAACCCTAGGACCCGTTCCGGGACACGAAGATAACTTCAACCGGAGGCGCCGTCACGCACCCGAACACTGCACTTCGTCGACTAGCTACAACTGGACATCACCAGCGGTGCCATCTAACGACGAAGAAGGAAACTCCTTACCCTCGACCACCGACTCACCTGAAGTCGTGAGTTACACGAACGAGGCACAAATTCACATTGATCTTTCAACGCCTGTCGTTCGTCGTCTGGTGTTACTTTTGTTTACATTACCACGAATTTGTTTACATAATAAACCTCGTTCTATTCAAACCTGAGTATTTATTTTGGAGAGGAAGAGATCTTATTGCGAAGCAATAAAAAATCTTCCCCGACAAAAAGGGTTTTGGTATGGTAATATGTAGAAGTGCGATAATATCTTCTACATACGTTTTATGATAAATATTCACATCTTTAAAGGATAATCACTTTAATTTTAAATATATCAATAGAGAAGACTTGTAAGATAATATTGTGAGGACATGTGTGGATGTGAGATCCAAACCCAAATGAAGGAAGAATTTCTCCAAATTATTGAATGTGACATCCTAACTTCGAATAGCTCATCTCAACCTTTAGATGTTCCCAACCTTTCAATATCCAAACTATAAGGAAGGGATGACATATCCAAATGTATGGAAAAAATATTTTTCTTCCATTGGGTTTGGATCTCGTATCCAAAACTAGGGTTGTCACATCTATAGTGTTTTCTCTGTATGTGAAAAAGTATGTGCACTAGTTGCTTTGCTCTCCCAATTTTCCCATGTCAAACTGAAGTGGTAGAAACTGCACAAAATAACTCCCGTTCTCGCCCATTTCTCTTAGCCAGCCTACAAACTAAGATTTGGTCCGCTAATGGGGTGGGATTGTCATACTTTCTTCGAAAACGGTTTCATCGGCCCTTTAGCGTGCGCTGGATTAGTAGACCTTCACTTTGAATGACAAATATTATAAGAATAGCGTTTATTTTCTTCTTCTTTCAACCACACGCCATCACTTTCGGCTTGGCAGCCAGAGTGGGAGTTATGTTGTACGGCTTATAGCAGTTGCGAGGAATGCGGGAAACGAAGTGTCTGGACTTGCTCCACAACCCAGAAGTAATGCGGTACATTTTTCCTAAAAGTGATCAAACGTTTATCACTACATATTGTTTTGAAAATGTCAGTTTTAACTACCCCCTTTATCATAATAAATTTATTGTCAAAAAACAGTACAGACTGCGTATGACCACGTGGAGGACAATAAACTAATTTACTCTCCGGAAGCAAGCAAGGGACCATCCCATCAATTTCGATCAAGGGCCCTAAGGCAGAGGCGGATTCAAAAATTTCAGCAAAAGTTCCTAGATAAGATAAAAAGTTAGCTGCGAGTTATAATACATATATAATGTCAATATGTTTGTAATTTAACGCAAATATGTTTGTAAATTTACATGTACAAGTTATTATCGAACTATAGATTATTCTGAGTATAGTGTTTAAAAATCATAAGAGTTGAAAAAACCCACTAAATTCACGATTTATTGTTACAATAAACACGCCCCTAGACAAAGCCTAGAGAACCTGTATAAGAAATTCGCCTCTACCCGAAGGAAAAACGGAGAAAAACCCGGGCCAATATTTTCTTTCATCGAACTTGATTCATAACCTAAATAATTACAAAGATAATTTTATATCCTTGTGTGCAATCGTCCTTTTCTACCTCTAGTGCTATTAGATATTTTTTTTTGTTTTAAATGGTTGTTTGGTATACTTGTTCGTGATACAGGGAAGTGTGAAGAGTTGCCTCTTGCTACGTGGTTAGAGACATGACTTTCCTTTAGTAGTGCATGTGGATGCGTTGTATTAATAGACATAGAAGTTAGGATCAGTGTTTTGTGCATCAGTCGACTCTTCCACCTTTATTATACTACTTGCTAGAGAGCTGAAAGAAACTAACGTTTACTTTTCTTTAGCAAGACTGCTTTATTTACCTGGATGATATGGCAGATACTACTATTCCCCGTCTGCTAGTTGTAAGTAACTTTCAATCGGTTTCGTATTTATCATTAAACAATGTAAACACGACATAAGAACAGTTATCAATAGTATATGAGTATAGTGAGTCAATAGAGTATTAAATGAGTACGTAAGTTTCTATAGAAGTAGGTAGATCAATAAATAAATCGCAAAACTGTATAGAGTCAATAATAATAATAATAACAATATATCGGAAAGGAAAAGGTGAAAGATGAAATAATAGAAAATCTCTGACTCGCCTTTTAAT
Organism: Laupala kohalensis; assembly: GCA_002313205.1. Lineage (NCBI taxonomy): Eukaryota > Metazoa > Arthropoda > Insecta > Orthoptera > Trigonidiidae > Laupala > Laupala kohalensis. Next base: position 850,560 of record NNCF01125945.1, read on the forward strand.
GCTCGATACTTTATTTAAGTGATTTACTCGGTCCTGTTACACAAAAAAAGGAACTATTTTTTTCTGTGATATTTGCATATTAATGTATGAGATGAATTCGAATTCTACTGTTATGGAAGAAAGGGTTAATATTAAAGAATATAATGTATTAACTTCTCTAGTTATTTCACTGGATTTTTGTATAGTAAGTACCTGAATAGTAAGTATTACTATTCTCGCGATGCAGTGTGAATTTATCATTGGTACTCTCTTGACCAAGTTGAGTGACAAATTCTTTTAAATCCACATTGGTTTTCACTGGTAGATTATGTGATAACTGATTTGATAAACAATAAACAAATAACAATGTTCACTAAAAATAAGCAATATTTCACTACTGAACTTCACGTTAATTCCTGATTTACCAGTCAAACTCGTCTTTTTTACAAAGTTTTGTGAACAGCGAAATCTTGTCTCCACTATTATTTCACTTAGGTAGATGAAATAAAACTACAATATGTAGATAAAATAAAACCAAATATCAGTTTTTAAAAATGTGTTAAATATTCTTGTATGTCCAAATTTAATATAATGGAATTAAAATAATTTACCGGAGGCGTATAATTACCTAGTAATTTATCCACTCTGTCCTGATCGATTTAGACATTGACTACAGAAATTTTATATTTCGTATATAAAAACCAAATATATTTGAATCCATTCAAGGGCTCCTTAAGCGTAGAAACTGCTAGTTGAGATACGAGTTGAGCGAGTGAAATAAATAGTTAATAAACAGATTAATGTGACGGGTAAAGTTTAATCTCTCTGCTATCAAGGCAGTGACAGTTCGTGCGGTTTCCAGGGAATTCCCGCGTGGTTGATATGGGTCACGTGACGCGACCAGCCGTTGACACTGGCGCCTCTGAGGAGTCTTCTAAGCGCCGTCGCCCCTACTGGGCCACCGTCGAGCGGTGACACAGGCGCACCCAATTGCGCACTTAAGCCTTTATCGTCGCCGACTGGGTGGTTAGGAACTTTTTCGTGTAAGCCACGCCGTCGCTATTTCCCTGCCCTCCGAAGAAACCGCTCAGTTTTCTGACGGCGCCGCTCGCTTACTTGTGCGCAGGGCCTGCTCGATGCATCAACTATGAAACGAAATTTATCTAGTCACTTACAAAGCAAAGAAAATTCTAAAAGTCTTTGAAGTATTAAGTGAAAATAACTATTCAATTTATTTCATTTACTTAATTCATTTTCATATAATTTAATGTAATCCATTTCCCGTACTTAATATATATTCAACTACAGACATATATTTTACCTCTTCCTGTAACTAATTGTCGAACTAACTTTTTAAACGTAATTGTGAACTGTATATTATGGTCCAAGTGAATTGCCATTACAAAGTGAATGTAATCCTATTAGAATGGATAAAGTATGCTACTTCATTTATAGTGATACTGACCGTACAATATAAGACAACGTGGAGCAGAATGGAGTAGATAACGTTTGAGTTATCATAATTTGATTTTTAAAGTAAAAATATTAATAAATACACATTTTCTTTGACTTCTTGAAAACAAAATGACTATATTATAGAGAAAAGAACTTGAGTTTATGAATCGGTTTGGAATAAAAAGTTTCACTTTCTCGAGCTACCCTGAGGTAGAATGTGATTTATTCTCGTAAAAAACCAATGATAGTTATATTCACAAATAAGGACAGAATAATCGTCAATACTACCTAACCGGTACTTAAAAAGTGATCCCACCTTTTGCATTCAAGACAAGAACACAACCATTCCAATGGTTTTGTGTAAAGATCAGAACATTTCAAACAATTTGTATTATTACCTTTATCAAAATTTACATTATTTATTGTTTCCCTTTTACCCATTTCATAAAGTATTTAACACAATTTAATATTGAACATTTCCACAAAATAAGGAGTAGAATGAGATAGTACTTCATTCCACTTCACCTTATCCCGCTCTCAAACAAAACCCAATAAAATATTAATTTCATTTCAATTGCGCTTTGTTCATAAAGGACAACAGTTTAAAAAAGACATAATTAAAGTAGATATTACTTACATTATAACAAAATCATCCATTAAAATAACGTAACTTAACTCGAAATAATGTAAATAACATTTTGTGAGCACAGAAAATCTCACACACTCCCCAATTATTCTCGAACCTTATTCTATAAACAAACAACGTGCGGTTACTTTTCTTATCTATGATTATTTATTGTTTTGAAGTAATTCATGCGATTCTTACCATTCTCGCGCGCCAGTTATTTTGATTTCCCATTCCGCTCCACTATCCCACTTCACCTCCCGTGAATTACTCCCGTGAATCCCGTTGTTGTGTATTGATAATCTCAAATTTGCCAAACTACTTTGTTTACTTTCGTATTCTCCGTGCAATACATCAAGCTATTGTTTGCTGTCTGTGCAGACATTTTCGTCTCGTCTGTAAACTCATGTGTTGTATATATTTTTACTTTTTGAGTCCTCAAATCAAGTACAAAGAGTACAAGAGAAATCTCAGCCATATGAATGCACTCAGTAGAGTATAGTTATATATTTTACTGGGGTAACACAAGTTCAACATTAAATATACAGAATCAGTAAACACATATATACATGGTTGGTTTCAAAGCTAGTACGTCCATTACTATGCGGATGACAATATTTAATACACCAAAACATCTACAATGGATGCAAGAGACAGTGGAGAAAGGATCTTACCTCATATTACCTTGGAATGAAATGAGAAAGTCATAAATATATGATTTGTTGCAATATTAATATATGTAAGAAAACACATTACAAACCACTTAAACTGGGGTCGTATTAGTAGTTAACAAGAGTCTTTATACAGTAAAACCACATGTTGAAGTCTTGTCGTGGAATCGGCGCATGAAGGTACGAACTTCCCTCCTCCTCTGGCCAGCAGATAGCCTTCCGATCGCCGTTCAGTAGGGTATTGGTCTCTCCAGGAATGAGTGAAGTTCGAAAATGTCCCCGATCGGACAAGCTTTTCGCAGTGTTTAATCCGAAGAGGTCTCCAGCGGACTATTTTGACGGTGGGGAAGATATGTTTTGATAGATTTGAACTTGAACGCCAGCACATAAATGCCATGGCAGACCACTTCGATCTCTAAGGATGCAACTCCATAATTTCATTAAAAACTGAGTTATTTAATAAAATGCTTATCTATGCTGATCTGTTTTATCTCGATATCTCTGTAAACAATGTTCACCATTTAATAAACATCTCCATAACAATATTTTTATTTAATCTTAAATATATTAATGCTACTCTGTATTAGAGAGGAACGAATTCTGTGATACAATCATCTTCACTCGCAAGTACAGAATCTCGATCTGATATTTTGCATGTATTTTGTGTATGATTAAAATCAGAAAAATAATATTTTAAAATGTAAACCTCATGGTGATGTTGTATCCAAAAAATTACTTTTTATAAAACGGTGAAAAGCTTGATTAGAAGCAGTACTGTGGTATGTTTGAAAATCATTTATTATACTACTACGAGTAGTATCACACCTAAAGGAAGTCATACACTAATAATTCATGGACACTCCTGTTATGTCATGTCACCGCACATAAGTTATGTATCATGTCAGGACTAGCTTCTTAAATGACTTCTTATTACCAATATTGTGTTGTTTGTAAAATGGTATCGGTATCGAAGCTGTGAGATAGCAATATTTGTTTAGAAGAAATATTTTTACAATAAGTATAATTTATATCTCAAGAAATGAAGATTATCACAGTGACTAAAATAATTCTGTTTAGAAAATATCGTTAGAAACAATGTCTTATGATAATAATTTGTATTTCACTTCTCGTAATAAGCACTCTCAAGAAAGCTTAACAGAACGAAAAAAAAATATATAAAACTTTTTTTAACTCTCAACTTCCAAGTACCTACTCGTGGAGGAGTGTTTGCAACGTTAACAGCCAGATGAAAATTGCGACGGACTAGAACTCAAACCCGGGACCTTCTACTCCGGCCGTAGGTATGCTATCCACTGCACCAACCGCCTCGACTTCCAAGTCCGTACGCAACTTCCACCTGGCTTGATCCGGTGAACCTGGGTCACATTCCCCTTCAGGGGGTAGATGACCAGAGGTCTCTACATTACTGGTAGCTTTTAAGCCCGGTTTTCGCGTACCTGCGCGTCGGATGCATATTTTAATTCTCAACTTCCGAGTACCTTCTTGTGAAGGAGTGTTTGTATTGATTTTGCTTTTACAAAAGCAGTTAGGAACTCTGTAGTGAGTCAACAATTAGATCAACAAAAGAATTCAGTTTTGGAAATAAAATCTCAGTTTTAATATAAAGGAATAATATAAAGGAAGATAGACTGGGATATGCAGTATAAGTGATCGCTCTGTTGACTTCGTTGTTAATGTATGTTGCTTAGACATGTGTTTCCCATTGCTATTTCAAAGTCTTCTAATTCACCCGATCGTAGATACACAATCTTACCCGTGCAACACTTAACCGCTTTGGGAGAATTTTGAAGCTTATTTTATAAACTTTTTTTAATTGCAACCTGTATGTTTGAGGTATTTCATCACTTCTTCCGTTGTTACGTTTGAAGGAGGCGGTGTAGGTGAAAACAGCCGTGGAGAAGGAAAGGCAAGTCAACTGCTGTAGGTGCGAAGTGTGAACGAGCGAGCGCATGCGGGAACCCCCGCGCGAAGCTTAACCTTTCGTGCAAATATTTCACCGGCGTTGTCAACGGCGGCGCTATCTCCGCTTCTCGCGCCGCCTCACGTGAGATAATTGGCCCTTGGGCCTCGGCAGCCACCTCCGCCTTCCCACCTCCGACTCTCCGTCGCCTTCGCGAGGTTTCTACGGCCCCATTGCTACCCTATCGCTTACTGTGCGTCCCCATCCTCACTCAACGCACTATGTGCCGCCATGTCAGATAACGACGCAGTTGTGACGATTCAAGGGATGTGGGTTACATTTGTGCTGTAGTGTAGGAGTTGAATAAAGCCTACCAAAGAAGTTGTCTTAGTGTGACTCCTGAGCTATGACTAGTTTATTTCCCATACACACCAAATTTTAACATTTGTTACAACTATTATTCAGCGAAATCGATATATTTGGAAGTATATCGTATGTATTCAAAATCTTCATCTGAAGCTAAAGTATGAAAACTTTTGTTCCCTGTTGCGAGACTCTCTTTATAAGACAATGAGTTCTTCTTGAACTTCGAAAATAAAAAAAATAAAAAATTAAGGTAACTTTCGGTCAGCTGAAAATGGCGACGAGCAAGGAATCGAACCCGGGACTTCTGCTCGTCGCCATTTTCACCTGACCGAAAGTTATCACATATCTTCTCCACGTGTAGGGTACACGGGAGAAATATGTATATTGAAGGTAGTTTTGACAGGATGATTATATTTGAGATCTTCATGATAGATATTTGCTTCTTGTAAGTATTTATTTGTGTTGAATTTGGAACTTAATTATTCTCTGTGGATCGTTACCCATTTAACGGGGGGAGATGAAATCAATCCATGCACAAGAAAGGAATTACAAGCACAATTTACTATACTTTTTTCAAATAGTCAATGTTCCAATTAAGTGATTTAGGTGGATAGTGAGCATTTTACATCCATATACTCAATAGATATTTTTTTTTATATAAAGCACCATTTCTTTAATATAGTAAACGAAGTAATTTAAAATTTGCAACCCTTTAATTGCGGTCTACAGTTAAATTAATTCTTACTAAAATATAACAAATGTGAAAAATCACTAGTCTGCCTGGAGAGAAAACACGTCTAAATTACTGCACTTGATCTTGGCAGAGAAATTGCTGATAATACCAGAGATCTTCACAGGATAAGATACGAAGTTACAGATCTAACATTTCACACGCGATTTTACATTTTTTTATTATTTGAAAAATATAAGACAATTATTAATATAAATAGTTATATTTATTTGAAGATGTGTTATCAGTGCATACATCGCTTCCCATAACCCTTGAGATTTAACGCTGTGGCTTAAAAATGCATTAATACTAATTGCATGACATGGAGATCTTAGTAATCAAGAGATATTGCTTCATAGTATTGTGGCTTGCATTTATAATTTTATTGGCACAGTGTCTTATAAACACGCTTTAATCAATTTACGAATTAAGGCCTTATTAAATACACACAAAGAATAAATAAAATAAGCGTTTCTGGAAATGGGAAAATTATTGACAGTCAGTTTGAACTATTGCGTGTACGTATTATGAAAATTGAATATTACTATTTTATGCCTGCTTTATGCTTAGTATTCGCATGTTAATAGAGCGACTCGTTTTAACTTTTTGTTTAGTATTCTGCATAATGTTTTATTGTATTGTTACGGTACGTGTTCTGCCAGGGGTTCTAGCTTCTACTCTATATACAAAATATTGACTACTAATTTATTTACTTTAAAGGTTCTACCTAATATCAATTCTATGGTGCTACTCGCTGGGGCTACTCGCTGAGGCTACTCGCTTGGCTAGGTAGGACATTGTGAAAAGGCCGGATCGACCAGGATATGAATAGGAGCCAGGATCATATTTTAAACACAAGGGACAAATTAACTGCTATTTACTAATAAACTAAACACTATTTATTGCAGCTATAACAATCCTCAATAATACAATAATTACAATGAAAAGGCGAAAAGTTCTTAAGTGATACTTCAGAATGTACCGTGCCAATAATAAAGAGTTACAAATGAAAAGATTAAAAGTATAAGTGATACTTAGAAATATACTTATACAAATCATGAATACAACGCAAACATAATGAATTACAATAGGAATCTTTACGAGCGTATGCCGTCACATACGCCCGGAGTGGAGCCTCAGCTCCACTTATAAACAAAACAATATAAACAAAACAAGATTATTAAAATGAACATGTTCGCAAAATGAATTTAACACGAAACACACGTCAAAAACGTGTACTTAGGAGCGTGCCTCAATGCACACTGTTCATCCGTCCGCTCGGCCACCGTCTCGCGAGATGGTGGAAGGACCAATCACATATATTTTATTACAGTGTCGTGATTGTGACGACATGGTTACTTATTCTTATTGGTTGGTCATAACCGCTGTCACAGCGTCCTTCGAAGGCACCGCTCGCTCTCACGTCAGCGCCTACCAACGGCCACCGGAAATCGTGGGTTGAGTTTCTGCTTTGAGGGTGAGATCTGAGACCACTATCACTCACTCACGATTAAAATAATAGGAAGGAAATAAAATAATAAAATTGGCGTTGAATGAATACGAATAAATGGGTACCGTAACAGTATAATACATCAACTGTAATTGGAAAAGAATGATTGTAAAAAAACTCACAAAATTCACAAAAAAAGCAAAGCTGCAAATACCCTGACAATGACTGAAATCGACAAAATCATTATTGTATAAATAGTATAAATGAAAACAACTAATAGAAATATGTGCTCAAAACCACACTAGTGAATAACGTTTTAAAAAATTCATCTAGAAATAAAATGAAGTTCTTGTTTTGTCGTAAAATAGTTCCAGGTAAGGTGACTTCTTTATTACGATAATTTCAAATGTTTAACAATGCGTTTTTTAAATCTTTGAATATAATGAAAATTTCAATATAATATCGCACCATTTTCAGCATCTAACTTCGAGATTAATAATAAGTTGATCTCTATGTTACGTACTACTTCAACACTGAAAAAGACAAATTACTTGTCCCATGCGTGTCATGCCATCCGATCAGAAATTCATTTCATTTCCACGACTGCCCAAGATTATGGAAAGCTAACCGCTCCTGGGTCTTTAGCTGCAGCCTATGCTGGGAATAATCGATATCATTATTTTAATCCATACTCACAAATCATGAAGAATTATCAATATCATGAAATGATATCCGTTCAAGCGATGTTCAGCCAGCTTTCAATTTAAGTATTGAATATGTATGGTCCACAGAGAGTAGGGTAATTATCACTTAACCGAGTCCACTCCCGCTACCAGGGCCTTATGTAGTCGCTTATTCCATTGTAAAAAAAAAAAAATTATAGCCTAAGGTTCTACTTTTATATTTATATCACTACTTCCATAATTTCATGTAATCTTTTAAATCAATTTAAGTGGTTAATATAGTTTTAATTATCTTTTCAAAAAAATATCCCCTACTATCAAACTTTATATTTGGACGATATTCAGTCTCTACCATGGTTACAAATAACTTGGTTTGGAGAAAGTTATATTTTCTGTACTAGAACGTAAATTTGAGCGTAGGAAATTTTTCCGTATTGCAGATACATTCCTGTAGCGTATCGTTCACTCATTATTGCATCGCAAGCTCGCCGTTCGGATCGCATGAAATTATTAGACCGACTTCCAAAACTGACGAAATTCAATTCTCACTACTGGTATTTTATGTCCGATTCTCGTTCTTTTTGCTGCAATATAAAAACTCATTTTCCTCCCTCTTTCTGAAATGAGGAATTGATTTTGACTTATTATTTTTCTGAAATATGTTTATTTTGAACTCACAATTTTTATTTTAAAATATGGACCACTAATATCACTCGGACAGAACTTTCTTGATTTTTTCCATACTTTCAGTACTTTGATTTTGGTAACAAAATTTCCGTTGCATATACTATATGTATACATTATTCCTCGATTTTAAACATTTTATTAACGATGGAATGAAGGGATGACAAATACGATACAAAATTAATAAATCTTAAGGTGACGTTTTTTTTAATTAAATTTATTTTCTTGAAGTATGATCTATGAACTAAACAACTGCATGTTAATATGGGATGATGCTTTAAATTGGCGACTAAAAGGAAATTTTGTAAGAAGTAATAATTATGAAGTCCTTATTCTACTTCAGTTGCGAGCATTCGTGATATTTATCTTATCTCTGAGTAAAAGTGAATCACTGTAATACAGGTAACCTGTTTTCTTTCTTTAATTCTTTGATCTCATGATACAAAAAAAATGAGGATATAGGGAATGAAAAGATGGGAAAATATTTGTATATAATTGTTTTAAAAGTGGTTAAACATCCTTTAGATCAGGGGTCGGCAACCTGTTTTGGCCGCGGGTCAAAATCAACCAAAATGTGAGTATAAAAGTGACGTTAGGGTCAGAGATATTTTCGACATGAATCTTATATACATAAACACTTATGTGTATAAGATCGAACTAAAATGTTGTTCTTAGTATATATTTTCAATTTTTTAATTCTCAAAATGTTTGTTTCATGTTTATGATTTATAATTTATTTTTATATATTATACTTTATTTTCGGAACTAAAGTGGGTCACTTGATATTATCAAATGGGTCACTCGGTGACCCTCGGGTCATAGACTACAGACCCCTGCTTTAGATAATAATGCTTTTGTATTTACTTCTCGGAGAAATTATAAATATTTTTTCTCCAAACCCTGTGAGGTTGAATTGTCGTTCTCATTATAATATGAAAAAGTTCCCTAAACGTAACATAAAATCATGGATAAAACAAAAACAACGTTATCATGGGACCCGATGCAAAAGAAAAAAACTCCGAATGAACTTTTAACTCAGAAAGTATTAAGTAAATACGCAATATCGTACAAGTTTTTGAAAACGTTCATTCTCAAGCACAGATGACTCATATTCAAAGTCAATTCAGTGAAAAGAGTTATTTGCCGTTTCTTGTATTTCTTTGCTGACTTTGCTCTTTGTCTTTCAGTGTATTTCACAATTATAATGCATTAAACTTCTAAGGTGACCTGACATTCGTGTACTCCAAGATGCTCTTTTCAAATTACATTTCAAGTCAGCATGTCCTTATGACCCCTGAAACATCCATCTTATACATACTCCTACTTCATTAACCCTCTTTAAATATCACCCTCTCCTAACATTCACTCAGATGAATGACCAGAAAAAAGAAGTTTTCCTTACCTAAAAGTTGCCCCTCTTGTTACGGGTTCCTCCCATGCGGCCTTTCCCCAGACGCGTCGAGTTCCTTATTGGAGTTCTCCTAGAATTAGAGCTTCCCTGGTTTCTATTGAGATGCCTCCAGTCACCCATGTGACCAAAAGTAAGCACATAGCCAAGCGCCCATGACACCAAATGGGTTCAAGGACTCTCGTAGGATTTACTTCAGGGAGGGATGGGCTACTTGTTTGTACACTTCTTCGGGGTAGAATACTCCTTCCTAGGGCAAGAGGAAATGGCGAGGACTTGTCAATTAGCAGTGATAAGAGAAAAAATATGACCTAAAATAATGCAAGTTCGTTTAATTTTCAACATTCATAGGTACATTTTTCATTCATATTTCCTTATTTACATTTTCATTACCAATTACAATATTTTTATCCAAAAGCGGTCGTTGTTTGTTAATACTATTTTCAATTGTGTTTATGTCTGTGACTCATCATAAATTAATCAACCTGATAGTATACCTTCGACTCAAAATACTCTAACCTAATACTATTTCCTTGTTTCCTTTTCGACGTACTTGTAGAGGAAAATCAGAACCTGGAAGAAGAAAAACTGCTGCGGCCTCCGTGTTGTTTGCATTGCTACAACTTTTATCGTCAACTTATACGGTCCAACCTTCGATTAAAATATATTTCTTTACAAAATGGCAATATCTGCTAAAATGTTACCTGTCAAAACTCAACTCTCAACGATGAATAAATTTTAATTAAACCACCCTACAAACTTATAGCTTTTCATCTTGCAGAATACGTTTTAAGTTTGACGCTTGAGGGAGGGACTTGACACCCTTTAGCTCCCACGCACTCCTCCCTTCGTATATGCACCCCTGAATAGAGTCGTCTGTGGCGACCATTTTGGTTGCACACAGGAACTGTTTCGGTGGTGGCAGCAATACGCGTTAACAAGCGACAATAGAAGAGACGATATTGTGAAAGTCAACGTAGATTTGGTGGAAACGTTGTGTCAATGACGGAGATAGAAGCAAACCCGACGGATGTGAAAAAGAAGGGCGGCACAGCATTTCGGAGGTTTACGTCAAACATTGGAGTTTTGTGAATAGTGCTGAGGGCAGCGAGCTCCGGTTCTTCCTGTGCTGCACCCTCCACTTCTCGTAAAATACGGAAGTGCTGTGCAGAGCAAAGCTGGAAATGTCGTGGGGAGAAGCCAACTCACCCATCAAGTGAGGGGTGGCTGTCAAAAGACGATCATTTGTGAAGAGTTTGGAATACTAATGGTTATATCTTTTGTAAGGGTGAGATAATAATGGAATATGATTTATCAAATGGAACATGGATTACAAAACAATGAAGAATAAACACACATAAAAGTTATACGTTCAGCTAGGAATGTATTTGTGGAAATATATATTGTTTTCGATGTAATACCTTTTATAAAATATAAGTGCAATTTTAGTATACTTAGCTTTATATTTAGTTTCCCCAGAGAAGAAAGCATGACATTCCTCATGCGGTCACAATGAGTGTCGGTGGCCGCTTAAATTTCATAATATTATCACGGAATACACGAAACTATCAATAAATATTGTTCCCAATAATTTACTGAGAATGGATTCCTTCATTCACACAGATTTCTTTGATTATTCTTTTTTCGTTCTAAAAAGCTAGGACAATAAAACGAAACCACCATTTTATTTTTACTTTATAATTATAGCGTAAACATTACTCAGGATCCATCTCCGTGGAACAATTATAGTAACTGCACAATTATTGAAAATATTGGTTTATTTATTTTCACGGAACAAACATGATATACAAGTTTACATTACACGTACTTGTTTAATAAAACACATACTTTGTAAGTCAGTCTTATAAAGTACCAAAATATGAACAATCTTAACCACCCATTACATTACAATATTCATTACAGTGCTTTGGATCTTTCAGTACTTTATATTGTATTCCGTTCACTAGAGACTGAAAATGAACCTTATTTAATAAAGTTATTCAATGTACCCCCAAAACACCTCTACCTAAAAGGAACCTCGTCTTTTCTATGGAAAACCACAGGACCGTAAATAAACGTAAAAGGTAAAGCACCGTAGCAGCACCTAGTGCAGCGACACACATATCTACCTCTTCCCTGAGATATTTTAGTAAAGTATTGAAATTTTTTAAATTCTTATAGAAAACAATACAATGTTAAACATTTAAATAATATTATAGCGTAATGCAATTGACTCCATATTATAGTATGCTATAAGAGAAATTTTTCGAATCAACTATGCAAATTATGTCTCAGAAGTAGACACCCTACCTTATCGTCATTAGTATTTCTATTGACGATAATGCCTACTGAGTCTGCGTTACAACTTTATCCAACTAATAGGATTATTTTATAGTGACTGTATACCATTAATTGTGAACATCTCTCCCCATAAGAAGATATGTTACCTATTTCACGTATTGTAATCTTCGTGAGTTCTTCACAATTTCTCAAACATGTGTGGTCGGAGGATCTTTACTGTTAAGACCAACGATACACCAGTTTCTAATTCATAGATATATTGTTAAAGATACAATCATAGGTTATCTCGACGTTCACAATCATAGTTCATTATCAAAATTTATTGATAATATATCATAGAAATATGATCGTGTAATACTGCTCTAAAACAGAATATTATTTTCTAAGATACAACTGCGTCACACAATGTTTATGAAGCAGATGGCAATCTGAGCGTTTTTTATCATTTCTGATTGAAAAAATTACTTCTAAATTATTATCCCCTTATCTTCATAAATCTGTCTTTTATATTAACGGGGTGTTACTGTGCTTTATTTATGCTTCCAAACAAAAACAATCGGATGCGGTGTATTGAAAAGAACTTACCAAGAAGCATTCTTTACCTCAATTCATCAAATCCCGCAATAACCACAGTGAATTAGAAAAAAGTCTTCATAGTACAATTAGTACTGATTAACTCAATACATTTTTGTAAATAAAGTAAATTTTTTGTGACTTGAACGCCTAGACCATTTTTTATTTCAGAAATCGAAACACTGTCTCGACGTACATCGCTTATCCGCCGACCAGACAAACAAAGAAAGAGTAAATTCGTGAGACAATTTGTCCCACCCGTAAATCGGAAAATAAACAAGGCCCAAAACAAAAGAGGGTCGGTCGACTCCGACCTCTCGAGATACACTTCCCGCGAGAGCAGGACGGTGACATGTGCATCCTCATGAGCTCGAGTGATGGGCAGGAAGCAATGAGAGGCTTTCCGGTCGTCGGAGTGCGACTGGCGAGAGAGAGCCTTCCACACGCAAGCACGCATGCTCTCTCTCGGAGTGCAGCGCCCTCGTCAACTGGGCGGTCATCCCAACCATAAAAGGTGTAATGAGACATCCGCGTTTTACGACGCTCGGTGCTGTCTTCAGTCGTCCTCGCTGAGCGAGGACGAATTGTTGGATGAACGGCAGCGCAATGGACCACGCGCTCGAGGATTACGGGCAAATCCCTTATTATTACTACGCATCTAAATTGAAATATTAGACTCATGAAAAAGCAAAAGAACAAAATTGATTTGTGAAATGTGTGAATATCATTATTTTTTAGAAGAGGATAAACGTATAACAATTTTAATTTTATCTAAATTTATGGTAATAACCCCAATTACTGAAGTGAGTTGGTAAGAAACCAAATTAGTTGATCACTGACACGTACTGACATAAAATGAGAGTTTAAAAAATATGTACCTTAAACTTATATGAATTGTTTTATTTGTATTCCTTTTTGGGTAAAATAATTCTTCATACAACAAATGATACAAATAATATTGTCTAAATGAAGAACTTATGTATTTTAACTAATTATTCTTAAACTTCGATCAAGATTGAATTGAAGTTATGTGGTTATCTGTTCATGAATTTCCAATTATCTTCTCTGAAAATGTGTAATTTTGTTGTTGTGCCAGGAAATTCCACAATTATTTTTATCATAGCTTATTTTTAATGCATTGTTATACTTGGATGAATACAGATAGAAAAAATCAATTCGCACTTTTTTCATGACTATGCGATGTAATGTGGAATATATTTCTCATTAATAACAGAGTTAGAGAACCATTCTAATTGGTCAGTTTAAATGCCATATAATGATTTTCTGGTAAAGGATAAATTTAATTTAATTTTCGTGCGCTATAGTCCCCAAAATAATCCTGGAGTGATCCTTTTCTGTGGAAGAAAGATGTGACCAACTGGGAAAATATTCAGAACACGTTGAATTTCTGAGAATCTTTCAGGTGCAGATAACTGAATACCACAGAATTATGGATTCTCTGTGTGAAGGAAGAATTAAACAAGTATTACAGTTTTACGTTTCCATGGGGGAAAAGGAGGGTATTCGTTTCCCCTCACCATAGAGATTTTCTTTTTACCATGCTTGAGACACAATCCTTTCCATTTGCGTTGGGCATTTCTGTCTGCTTTCGTCAGACTTATTCTATCTGGAGTGGAGTGCTCTATTCAACATTAACTTGTCTTCAGGGGTGCACGTGCTCTTGTGATTGCTTCTTCCTCCACCAGGTGCTCTCAGGTGCTACGAAGTCAGACCTCCTTCGTCTGTCCAAACGATGTTCTTCGCAGTGGTCTGAGATATATTTTTTATCGAATCCATTACATTGGTGGAACATCCAAGCGCAGCGGTTTAAAAATAGAATTTTCAATTTATCTATAAAAGGGAGGGCCCGAGAAAACATTTCTAAATTTCCCGAAACGTGTCTTGTGACATGATTGTATGTATCATAGATATGAATGCGTGTGATATTATCCATAACATATATCAAGCGTAGAATTTCACATAAAATTGAACGCTTCTTGCATACACAAGAAATTTTATACGTAAGAAATTTACTATAAAATGATTTTTATAGTATTATTTGTAAATAATTTATAGATATTTTTATGGTAATATTTGTAAATAGTATTTTATTAATGTATTACCTCTAATTGGTGATTTTTGAAGCCAATTTTTCTCTTTATCATTAAAATGAAAATATGTTTTAATCAGCTTAAAGGGATAGTTCTCTTATATTCTTTGTTTTTGGTTTATTTTGACTCTGTCGAATAAAGTATCACGTCAGATCAAAGATCATCGCTGTATCACAGCGCTCAAAAATAACCGTACGCATTTTAGTCGAACTCTCGTGATAATCATCTTCACATTACTTTCTCGCTGTCATTTATCTCGCAATTCAACATCTCAAAGCTAAAAACAGCGTAAACTTAAATTTGATATTCGCTCCGTATTGTGACATGTTCAATGCCTCGGATAAAACGTCCATTTCCAATTGTCGCTAGTTTAAACCCTTTCATGTCAGTTCCATTTCGCAATCTCACCCTGTTGCCTCTTCTCGCATTTACGCGTTCTGTACGTCAGAGCCCTGAAACGAAACAGAATGGTCGTTAGCGAGCGCTAGAGTCGTCTCGACGCCCGTCCGGGACATACGCTGTAAATCGGGCTCCAGCCCCTTTTTTATTTACACTCTCCCATGTATCTCAGGCACACTTTCCCTTTCTCCATCGTTTCACATCGTTCCGTGTCTGTTTGCAAGCCTCCGTTTCTTACTAGTCTTCCTCGTTTATGTTCCTTCTTACCTGCAGCGTGAGTTCACGTATTAGGCCGCATAAATTTCCACGCATTTCTTACTACAGTAAAAAGAAGAGCTTAGACGAAAACATCGCGATATTTTCTACGTCTCCTTCCATTGCATAGAACTGTTTTTTACAGGTATTCAAAGAATCAATACCGGACATAAAAAACTGTTTAAGTAGATGGATTGCATTTATCAGACTAGATTTATCTTGCGGCGATATTATGGCTTTTCGAGATGTTTCTTGCTTTCACCAAAATATGCCTTAACGGCTCTCTTGTGTCTGTTGTGTATATTTTTAAGAAGAGCTGAAACTCCTGTCCAAAAATACCAAACTCCTTTTTCTTTAAATTTATATTATTGTTGACAACGGAAGTATTAGTCTGAAACGGACTTCGTCCACGAATTTCTAGTATTATGATGTTTGTGTTGCACCTATTCCAATAGAGTGTGTTTTTCTTAGTTGCAACTTCTGTGAATTTCCTCTTTCCGTTCAATTTAATGCGCGTAAGCATGATAAATTTGAGTTTATTATTTTATTTCATTAGATTTTTTTGATATCGAAACAAAAAGATGAATCTGAAGAAATGTAAATTAGTACCATCTTTGTCTAGTATATTTGAGAATTTATAATAAAATACGTAATGTAAAGAAATTATAGACTCTTAAAAAGGAAACTGCATTTTAATATGGCAAATAATACAAAATATTTTTACATAATGAAAATTCACATACTTTCTAAGACAGATAAGTGGTTGATCATTTGACTGGTATATGAATCAACGATTATACCTTAAAACGAATATCATTTAGCCAACAATCCGAAATTTTAATGACACAATTATTAACGTATTAACTCTTCAGTGAAAGAAGTAAGCGTATTCGATTTCGCTATTTTCTCCCTCATCCACCTCAATTGTTCAAACACAATGGGTCCCCACTGCTCAATTTCTAACCGCCGCGCTCTAATACAGAACCTGTTCTTGCTCGTTCGAACGCGTACATTCTCTTTTGTTCCGCTCGCATCCCATGGTTGTTTCGCATTGGCCGTTCTCTCGTATTCCCTTCGTCTCGGACAGCTCAAGTGCCTTTCGAGCTCTTGAACGCGCCACTGCTTCTGAACCCCGATCGACGTGGGTGGGCACGGTGGTCGCACCTCCCCGCTTCTTTAATTGCTACGACTGCAACTCGACCGAGAACAGGTTTCCCGCTCTCTTAACTGTCAAGAATAGTTGTTCCACTGTTTTGTTTTCTCCAGGATACTAATGATCATTAGTGTTTTCTAATTCCTTACAGTAATTTATTCTGGATAAGTCAAAGGAGGGAAGAGACTTAGGGTATAAGATAATATATCTTTCATACACTTGTATGAACAAAAAGTGGTTCAACCCAAATGGTCTAATAATTGAAATTTTTTGTGGACACGGGGATTTCCTGGCTTATCTCTATAGAATGGGGTTAGCCGATGACGCCAATTGCATATGCGGGAAAGGAGCAGAAAATGTAGGGCACATGTTGTTAGAATGTGACATCAACAACACGGGACGAAAGCGGTTAGTAGATTTAATGAAGAAACAGGCGCAGGTGGATAAATGACATGGTACAAGATGATGGAGACACAGGACAAGGACGAAGGACTGCACAGTTAACTAACAAAAATTATGACAATATGTTTTGCTACAAAAACGACGTGAGGACAAGATAGGGACGGCGGCGAATTAAATGAGCAATGGACAAGGCGAGACGGACAACACTACACTAATAAAGAGATAAGAGCAAGATGAAGAACCCGGGTAATGACTTTGTGCTCGGGCATCGGGTTAAAGGAAAATGGAATAAAATGAAATAAAAACAAGTAATTTTGGATGTATGCATTGCTAAGTAGTTCAAAACTCGACTTTTGAAAGTGATACTTCATATGGCTGACAGAGGCTGCGCTACGATGATACGACATACACTTTTGTCCAAACCTACGTACCTCAAGAAACATTAACACTAGAGCAAGCAAAATGTTCTACATTATCTTTCATTAATTTTTCTTTTAGCATTTTTTCATAGCATCAACAAAAAATATCACCCAGGATTTTTTTTCAGGTCAATATTTTGGTCAAGCAATTAAGTTCGTTGAAAAATACTCATTAATGGAATGAGCTGTTTCGTTTATTAGAAGAAATTTTTCGATGCGCATTTCTCCTGTAAATGAAAGAGAAGTTTAAAACAAGGAAGATCGGCCAGTATATATA
>NNCF01125945.1:868439-1045384 GCA_002313205.1 Laupala kohalensis
AAGTGGTAAGGACGTAAACATAATTAATACAATTCATATTCAAAATTTATGCAAATGCTTTAATTGTAATCGATAGGAAAACGTATTAATAAAATAACCTTACAAGTCCTCTTGGTATATGTGCGTTTTGTTTTAATGTGACGAGTGAACCTGCTGCTCACTGCAAAATTGTTCAAATCGCAGAATAAAGCTTGATACAGCTACTCTGATTTCTTTTTCAACATTTGTTTTCGAACCATATTTACTCTTTATAACAGCAACTGCTGGAAATCCAGCTTCGCACAGAAATGAAATCGCAAAGGGAATGAGACCCCTCATCGCTTTTGCACGTCGAATGGGATACTCATTTTCATAGTTATCTAGAACACCGTCAAATCCAAACAAGCGAATTTTGCTTTCAGACTTTTTTCATTTGATAGCTCAGTCAGATATCAACAGTCAGCAATATTTGACTCCATTATCATTCATTTTTTCTTTCCACGTCTGTAGTTTTTTCTTGAATGCTTACATCGTCTCTTCAAGCTTCAATATATGAATGTTAGGCCCTGAAGAGAAACATTAAATGCATTTAGTTTTTCGAATGAGTCATACAAATATGCCAGTTTCAGTCGGAATTCTGGATCCGCGAAATTTTTGGCGTTCACATGATCATTTTCTATCAAGAAATGGTAAATTTCTTGTCAAAGTTCAAAAGTTTGAGATAGTACATTACCACGTGAGAGTCAACGCAAACAGCAGTAGTATATAAGGGATGTGTTCTCAATTCCCAAATCCCCGCATATGGTTTTGAAAAATATGACTTTAAGTGACCTAGTAATTATGTAGTTTATCACATTTATTACAAATTCTTGGACACAATTCTGTGGAAGACTCAGCGATTTCGATGCCATTACTTCTCTGCGAATGATGCAATGGGTCCACAAACAATCCGGAATTTGGCGGCGAATCAGCGCATGTAGTACTTCGTATTGACCAGACACTGATCGTCCACCATCAGTGCACATACCAATGCACTTTGTCCAATCCAAATCACTTTCTGTCATAAATGTGTCAAGAATATCGAACATATCTTCATCCTTGGCACTTCCAGTAATGCTTTTACAAAACAGAAGGTCTTCAACGATAGTACAACCATCAATGAAACGTACTTTAGGTGATGAGACGAGATCCTTATTGCTGTCTGTGGCCTCATCCTGTTGCAGTTCAAATACATTTCCTTTCACTTTTTCTATCAATTGATCGTTGAGATCCTGAGTCATGTGTTGGATTCTTCGATTAATGGTATTGTTCGATAAAGAAATATTTGCCAGAAGTTTCCCCGTATTTTCTCCTATTATTATATTAGCCATGTCCACAGTAGGCGGTAGAATTAATTCTTCAGCAATGGTAAGGACCTTTTTGCACTTCGCTACACTACATGCCACCTTGAATGATGCCAACAAGGCATTTTTTGGCAGTAACGCTTGTTTAGTGAAAACATTCTTTAATTTGTGTAAATCTTTCATTTTTCTGCTAAAAATATTCACGTGGTTTATTTACCATGTTGGGATGCGTTGTTTGAAGGTGCCGTCTCAATTTACTTGGATTCATGCTCTCGGATGATTGAATGTTAGAACATCACACACTACTGTCTCTCTTCATCGTTGACTTGTATTGAAGTGAAAAACCAAGAAACGCTTTGTATTTGCGGCATTTCCACTTCTTTCCACGCACATCATACGTCGATTCATGTTCTTTGTACTTGCATTATCGTTTTTTTTTTCATCAAATTACTATCCTTTTTTGTGAAAAATATCTATACAGCTTTTTTCGTACACGACATGATAAGCGACCACTAGCTGGACCACGACAGGAGAGTACCTGCCCGAATAATCAGACGATCTGAGAAGTCGGAATGTCAACAATGAAACGTCTCTTAATAAGTCAATTGATTATAAGATTGATAACATTTCACCATTACCCAGTATCATCGTCTGTTTTAATTCTGTAAAATTTAATTCCATAAATACATAAACGTATTATTAGATATAATTTAATAATATTATCAATTATTGTTGTCGTATTGTATAAATAGAAAATAATACGAATTTAGCCAATACGAAATAATCTATCAACTCCAAAGTTGTGTATTCAAGTGAGAGGTTATGTCTGCTTTCTACTTATTTTAATCTTCTCACAGCCTTTTCTTTCGCTATTTGATTTAGATTATATGGGTTGGATTATTAGTAGCATATCGAATTTTGACTATTTTATCTCTTATTTCCACCGTTAATAGCTGAGCAAACCCAATAACCCATATTAACGTAGGTAAAATCCAACAAATTGTCCACCGACAGTTTGTTTAGAAATCCACTGCGAGCGCAAGCATAGTTTCGACTATCCCCACCTTCCTCACGCTCCTATTCAATAGTTTAGATCAGAGATCACTTCGCGGCACCCCTGATATCTCCACGCGGTACACACTTGGGAACCCCAGCGCTAGAATTAAGTAATTGTTCTTTATTTATTTAACTCTTCGTAAATAATTGTTACTTGTGTTAATTACCTGTTACGGGTTAGTGCCATGAATGATAGCGTATGTCTTCAGGGGAAATGTAAAAGAGATCTGTTCCCAATCATTAAGCAAAAGAGTAAACACAAGTTTTCTTGAGAGTTAGTGCTAATAAATTAATTTGTGCGATTTTCTCAAACGTTCTCTTTAAGTATTTACGAAGTCAAAAATTGAATATGACATCTGTATGAACATATGAATATGAATGTTTACTTTTAAATAGCAAGAATATTTTGTTTATCTGAATAATATGGAAGATACTTCCTTCCCCCATATCCTCTAGTTGTAGGCAAGTATCATTTGGTTTCATGTTTAGCATTAAACCATATCAAAAGGACATCAGCAAATTTATGAATAGTATATCATTATGCATCACTTACAATTCTCAACGAATATTGTTTATTACTTACTAGACTTTCATTTGTCAATTTCAAGTTTATTTACCATATTCAAGGAGTCAAGTTACACCATTTTCAAATAAATGAGGATAGAAGCGTCTATTATTGATTTAATTTTTATGTAATGTTTTACTGAAGTGTCTAAAAATCTCCGAGCTATAAATCATGCTCCTAGTACCACATATTTCTGCATCTCTTTGTACGTATTGGGATACAGTCTCAACGGCCTTATCCCTTCTTGGAATGACTTCGGTAGCAGGGATAATAAGCGGAGTAACGGTTACTTTTTCTAGTTTCCACATCTCTCGTATCTCTGCGTCCAGGCCTAAATATTACCTTCTCCTCATGTTCCCTTGACAAGTTGATTCTTGGTGGGATTGAAATGTCAATAATAAATGTTTCTTTACTCCTTTTCTTTATTAGTATTATGTCTGGCTTGTTGAAAGGCAAGGTCCGATCCGTTACTACATCTCCATCGCAATACAAGTTGATTTTTTCATTCTCAATTACTACTTCAGATTTGTACGTGTATACTGGATTTACTTCGTTATGTGCATTGTGAGCAAACGCGAGTTTTTGATGTACAGTGGCAGATACCTTATTGTGTCTCTCCTGTCTTTCGGGGCTAACACTGAGCAACCTACTATTTTGTGCTCAATAGTTTCATTGGGGTAGTTACACTTTCTGCACTTATCCGATGGAATTTCCTCTCCTATGATGTATTCCTGTAGTTTAATGCCGGAATCACTTGGTCCTGTATTGTTACCATCATCCCTTCTGTCTCAGCAAAGACTCTGGCATTTGAGAGCGAAGCATTTGAAGCTTCTCTGTCTACTTCTTACTTATTTAGCTGGTAGAAATGATTTCCATGGATGACCTTACTACTCCTACTCTCTAAAACTTGCTCTACAATGCTCGGAAACTCATTTCGTGATACTAGTTGAAGTGTTGTATAATTTCGATCTGCTTTCATCACTCTTCTGTGCAGATGACTTTCATTCACCTTGGTAAATAAATATTCACGAAATTTTACTACACTATTCTTGCACAGTTGTTGTACATCAAGAATTCCTCTTCCATTTTTTTTTCTTGGTAGGTTAAATCTCACTTCAGCAGACTTTGGATGCATTATTATTATTAATATTAATTAAAATAATCCATCACAACTCTAATTTTCCTAATTTTCCATAAGGGCTCAAATTTCCCTTTTTTTCATAAGAATACGACCTAGTTCTTGGTGAACTCTCAAATCGTAGACACATCTCTTAATGCTCATCATTTATGTGATTTACTCCATCTAGTTATGCAGAAAAGGAACAAAAAATCCAGGGGACATATTATACGTCCATAAAAGATCGTATGTTTTTAATTATTTACTTAACTAGGTGACATTCGCTAATTAATGTATATAATTTAAACCTAGAAATAATGAAGTTAAAATATAGTCTCGCAATTGAATTTATTGATATTTTGATTTCTGTCCGAGCAAATGTAGCAGTCAATATCAATTTACCAATTCACAGCGTACAGCGCAGACTGTACCAAACAAATACATACCGAAATTGTACCATACAAATATCAAGGATATCCACTCGTTTTTTCGTCATCCACGTTTTTTGACTCCGATGCAAGAGACTGATGATGTACACACACTATGAAGACCTCTCCAGTCTCCGAGACATGTTGCGAACTTATCACCTCCATCACACGTTTTTCGCGGCACTGATATTCTTCTTTTTATATACCTTTAATAAAACTTTTACACATCTCCCCCTTTATCATACCACTAGACAGACTAAAACAAACGTCCATTTCTTTATCTTTCAGTATTGAACTATAATTTCTTTCAAATCTGTTTGTATATTGCTGATCAGTAAATGTACAAGACTGACAATGAAGAATGTATGTGGATGATCATTTAGTGTGATTATTATGTTATTTTACATAAAATATTCATCTATGTCCTTAATTTCTATATTCCGTTTTTATTTTACAATCCGTTTGTATATTTGTGGTAAATCTTACCACAGTAACATGTGATGTGAACATTTAAAGGAATGACCGTATCATAAATTTTGTTAATTAATGATAGACGATGATAATCATGATACACAAAATGATAAAAAAGAAGATTTGGAAGTGTGAAGAAGAAGAAATAAGTTGAGGAAGAATCAAGAATAAATCAACAATGATAGGGAGGCTATTCTATTCTCATGAGAGAATCGCTCGCTGCTACCTGCTACCTGCTACCTCGCGAAACAATTAAGGAGCTGAATCGCGTACGCGCTACGAATAGGGGCTGCTGCTTCCCCCATGAAAGCGACCCCCACCTTCGACAGCGTTCCCACCCACCCTACCCCGTCCTCATCCTCCCTTTCGCCGCGTTGCGAAACAGGGTTGGCACTGCCACTCCCTTTCCTTTAGGGGAGGAGCGACGACGTTACTTGCATAACTTCACTAACCTCTCTGTTTCGCGTGTGTAAAGCAAGAACTGAGTTCGCTAGATAGTCGAGAATGTCTACGCTTCATGAGCAGTTTGGGTTTAATCATTAACTAAATAAATTGACAAATATAACTCCAGTTATTTGGCACCAATTTTCTGGTATTTCGACTTACTGCTGCGTGGGAAAAATTTTAATTGCTTGTCATGTAACTTCTACAGAATGAATAGCTTCGTAACTGTAGAAAAAACCCTGTAATTGTTTCCTTTTAGAAAAGTATTGTCAAGAGCTTAGCTTGGAAACCTAGTATTTTAAAAAACGAATGGATGATAGAACTATTATATATATATATACNTATATCAGAAGAATGGATTTTTATCAGTATTTACACTTCCAAATACATTTGTCTTCTAAATGTCACTAAGTAGAATCAATATCTAATATCACAAAATATAACTAATAGTGTGTAAATTATGTTATTATTTACTCTACGGTTCCTAACGGAAGAATATGACTACAGTTTTTACAAGCTTTTATTTTACTTTAAACGTTTGTATGGTGCCGTTTTCTATCGTTATTTGGGAGCTCTCAAATCTAAACTGTTTCGTATCACGCCTTTTAAGTATTGCGTAACAAGATGATCTTTTCTACATTAACGTCATTATTGCATTAAACATATTATTCAAAGATCGCAAGTCATTATTATCAGTTCTTATATGGAGTGGTCCTCTCCTACCCGTTTTATACAAAAGTTGTCAATCATCAATTATGGACAGTCCATTCGTTAGATACCAGATTCTTGCCTCGTACTCAATAAATTCTCGGACATCATAGAGTGTAATTGTTTAAAACTACGTATAATGAATAGTAAGAGTATATAAGCATAAAATCAGTTTGTTAAATTTTTCCTAGGAGAAACATTCCTGACGCACTTGTTTGACTCTAAATCTTCTTCTGTAGAATGGTCACGACTATCATTTATTAGTAGAACGAGAAATTCTATAGCTTTAGACGATAGTAATTTCAGTTGTATCTTTGTAAATGGTTCCGCAAACTATTGTCTATATTTACGTGTGTGTGAATTGTGCTCCATTATCCGCGTAAGGAGGAAGAATTTTTATCGTTTTGCTCAGCGTTTTTTAGTCAGAGTACTATTTCCCCAAAGTGTTTTTATTTCTTGTTCCATATTTTTATTTTCAATATGTTAAATAATGACTATACGGTATACTAAAAAATTGAAAAATCTCAATGAAAAGAACCCATTTATATGTCAGGGAAAAAATATTATTCAACCCTAAGCATCCAAATGACATGATAACGAGTAGTACTTTCTGATCTAAATATATAGAGCGAAATACCACTGTCTGTCTGACTGACTGACCGCCTGACTGACTAATCACGAAATATCAGGAATTAAACAGCCTAAAATCTTGAAATTCGGCAGATAGGCCTTTTTGTGTGTCAACATCCGCCAAAATAGGATTTTACAAAAATACACCCATTAGGGGGTGAAATGAGAAATGGAATGTTTTATGTATGTATCCCACCGCTACTCTGAAGTGTCTGGAGCACTTTTAACCAAACTTGACTATTTGGCAGCAAGCATTGTGGGAGTAAGACATCCCTTGTACCCCGAGGGAGGGAGTGGGAGGAGACTGACACCTAAAAATAATACAAAAATCTGATATTAGATTCAGAACCGTATTTTTCGATGCCGTTGAGATTCATTAGTACGCCCCCGTTGCTGTAAGTTCACAATCAGTCCACATTGGAGATAATATACCCCTAGCTCCCCTGAAGGAGGGAGTGGCAATGAGAGGCAGGTAAAAATAAACAAAATCCGACCATTATTGGTGTTGAATAAATCAATTTTGGGGACCGCTGAAGTGAAGTGACGCCGTCATTGCGACATACGTCCACAACCACCTTCTATAATGAATAAACACCCTTTGTGTTGATATCGTAGTTTTCGGGGCCGCTGAAATTATTAGTGACATTCTCGAGAACGTCAAAGTCTGAAATGAGCCCGTATACACAACCTCTGGCACCCGTAGCAAAGGGATGCCATGTAAAAACTATCAAACATGCCAGATAACAGTGACGAGTCCACAGTTTTTGGTGTCGTTGAGTTGATAGTGACATATCGTGTTAGTAAAAATTCAGCTCCTATGGGAAAAAGATACTCGTAGCAATACTTAAGTACGGGGTGAAAATTGGTTTGTTTGTAAAACTAATTGTGAAATATAAAAAGAAATTGCGTTCGAACCTTTTTTTTCAGGGTTGCTGAGATGTTGAATTATATGTCGTTTGCAAACCACTATCATTAATGGTGAACATCCGGTGGATAGCAATGCATATATCAGAAAGAATAAAGTTGGATACATATTACAGAAAAGCTTCCGGTACTCAGATAGTGCCTTTAGAAAATTCGTTTTTTGGTCATGTATTCTCTATGTTCCTTTTTACGAAGGCCACTTTTGAAGTGTGCTTTAAATACACGTATTAATACGGAGGCTATTCCGGACACAAAATTTGTCCCTCTGAATATTACTGCAGTCACCGTATATATTAACATCCCTAGATTGTATTTTATTTTATTTTAGAGATTTTGGTCCCATTGAGCGTCATTTGGATGCTACCATCATCCTCTCAGTTTGTTTAGGAATATACCGTTTGTTTTCTTATAGCAACCTACAGTTTGGTTGTTCCTGCTTCACTTCGGTTGTATTTTAACTGAACAATGTTCATATTGCTGCGCATTTTGGGTACCAATGATTTTCGATTTTATTTTTGAATAATTAATACTCGAATATGAAATACAGAAAGAATTCTGCGTATGACCTTGTTATTATTGTGTCCGAAAAGTAGAACATAATGCACATTGTTCCAAAAACGCTTGAAACATGAATATTCCTGACAACGATAGGTCACTGTCGCATTGTTAAATGCTTAACCACATAATTGAACAAGGTCTACGACTCAGATGGATCTCGAAAATATATCCTCCACACAATATTTGTTTCAATAGATAAAACAAACATTTTATTTCTTGATTATAAAATGACAGAAATAAAGAAGTAACAATAGTTTTAAGTGACGTTTCTATGATTTAAAGGATGTTCCACGTTGCCGATTAATTAATTTATGTGGGAAACGTAAAACCAAACGATGTTGCATTAAAACTCGATGTAATAAATCGGGTGTTCAATTTTTTTTTTTTTGAAATCATTCGCTCTACCGATGGATTCATTAAAAATATTAATTGCATGCTGTTATCAAAGAAGATTCTTCAAAAGTGAATGTAAAATAATTCATTGATAGTTTTATTTGCACAATATTTTATATTCAGGATGTACTAATTTTCAATCATTCGGAACTCTCTTAATTTTGTCTATTATATGAATGAATGCAGGATTTTTTCAATAGAATGGTGACATTTTTAGTTTAAATATAGCAACGATGGTATTAAATATTTGCATTACCAACTAAAACCTTGAAACTAATAAAATAGTTCATAGATAACATTGAAAAAAAAAACCATTTGGCTTGTAGTAATTATAATATTTGTGATATTAAAATATTATTCAATCTCGTGTTTTCTATCTTTCCTTTAAAAATTGCACGCATTAGATGTTTGTGAAGTCTTATAATGACAATAAATAAAATTTAATTTCTATCGATAGTACAAATATTTTGGAAGCAGTTGCTCATATATCAATTAATTAGTTATGTATGGAAATTGAATGTTTTATGATAATGATATATCTGTTGGAAATAATAACAAAATTTTTATACAATTATAAAAATATATCAAAATTCTAAAGCTGTAATGTATTGAAAAAAGCTAACACCATTCAAATTGAGCAGAGAACCAGCTTTTAGTTACGAGTATACGTACATACTAGTGACAGCGTCGCTACATCCTCCGATCGAGCATTTATATGAAATGAGAATAAAAAGACATAAATAACCAATTCGTCTAGAATGTACAGAATACGAGTAAAGAAAAATATTAAAAAAGAAACGTAGAAGTAATTTGTATTTACTATACAACAGTATGTTGTAAGTAACAAAATATAATGGGCACGTAACTTGGTTCTTCTCCTCCAAGTTCTAAAAATTATTTTCCACGTCTTAATTCTTCTCTCGATGTAGTGTGACTATTTTGTTTTGTTATCAGTCCATTTGCATTTTAAAATAATTTACTTTACCGAGAACTTGAGAGAAAATCCTTATACGACGTCAGTAGCGTGGAGAAGATGGAGCCACTTTCTTTCAAAATATCCCAACCAATTCCATCTAAATTGTTAAATATTTCCATAAACTACTTCTCTCCCGTCGAAAGCACGAGCATTTATGTAACATCACAATATAACAGCTCTGCCATCGCAGATTTACAATTCATTATGTGACAGTGCGAGAGAAGTCTCTTCGTAGAAGAGCAGAGATCGTGAGGTGCCAACCTGCCGCTTCGGTGGAGAGCTTCCAGAACAGTCTCCCACATCCCTCTTTCGCCTTCCGTTAGACGCGATGGGCTGAATGGCACTCCAGTCATTTCGTGCACACGACTCGCAGCAGACACTCTTGATGACATGGTTCAGCATTAATTGCGCTGCAGTGTTCGACTACTCGCTTACTTCTTAGCATCGCTTTCTAAAACAATGTACAACAAAACGCCGAGTAGGTTCTTTCAAAAATAAATTCTCAGAGTATGTTTTTCTGGTTATTAAATCAATCTAACGTTAAATCACACTAACTGAAAAAATTGTTACTAAATAAAATCTAAAAAAGAACTCCGGATGTTTATCCATACTACTAGGAGGCAAGTACCGTAAAAATGTCAGCCATAAAATCCCCTCCTCTCAAAGCAATTCCGTAGTTGCACTATTTATAGTCCGATACAACTAATATCTACCAGTCTCATTCTAGACTTTGGTCAATACGCCTCACCCCTGCTTTTTTAAAAAAGCTCAAAATTAAATTCTCCAAAAATAGTTTTACTTAAGGTTTTTCTTCTTTTTTTGCGTTTTGGTCTTGAAGAAATAAAAACTCCAATTTTTTCAAGACCAAAACGCAAAAAGAAAAAAAAACTTTAGTTATTGAAAATGGTCAGATTATAGTATGTTATTTTTGATACAAAATCGATCCAGCGCAAATTCACGTGACTGGAAAAATTCATGTTTGTAATACAGAAGGTCCGAAAAAGAACTCCGGTGGTCTTAATCTATATTCTTGATTACATGATTTATTTCAATGTTTGGCGGCAAGTATAGTAAAAATACCAACAGTTAAGTTTCCCTCCCCTATGTGCAATCAATAGTATACGTGCACCGCATATAGTTCGGCACATGTCGAAGTTGTAATCAATCACATTCCAGATTTTATTTAACATGTCTAGAAGAATCACTTTTATGGCTTCTCTTATTCTTTTATTCCGGTGGTTCAATGTTTGAACGTTTTCTCGATAAACTACAACTTTCACGTAGTTCGAGAGAATTAATTGGTGCCAAATCTGATCAACGTAATTAACGTAATTAATTGGTGCCAAATCTGATCAACGAGGGAGCCTGGGGCCATTTCTGCTTATACATCTTTCCATTTTTTTAATTATAGTAAACATTTAATTTTTATTTTTAAATGGGAAATATAGTGTACTATTGAAACTTATCTACATGGGGCGGTACGAGGTGGGAGGTAAGACTATGTTCGCAGGTGGGCCAATTAACTGGGTTTACCAAAAACTTGGCCCACGTGGAGGTGTTAGTAGGCATGGTTAGTAATAGTAAGAGTTAGCTGTACTAGGAGTAGTATAAGGTGGATTGGAGAAGAAGGGTTCGCTTTTCAATAGTCAAAGCTTTATAAACTGGGAAATTTGTGCGAAAAGCTACAATTTTTTTCTGGCCCCACCGGGAATTGAAACCGGAGTGACTAGGTGAGAAGCAAGCATGCTATCCTCTGAGCCATAGGAGGGTTTTTTCCCACTTTTGAATTATAGCTGAAATTTCAGTCTTTTGAGAGCATCATGCACTGAGATTTTGTATGACGCTGGTTTACTTAAATATTTTGGGGACTATTGCAAAGAGTCGTGTTATTTTTCGTTATCCATGCTTGTCTAGCTAACAAGAGTCCTTTCAGAACATTTTTCGTATGAAATAATTTAGATTTATCGATTAGTGTTTCTGTACGATACATTTGCCTAAAATTGTTTTGTACCAGTTACTGCTCTGGTTACTGTTCAATCAAAAAACCGCTCTACATTTTACTGGGGAGTTTACCTTGTGATAGTGAGTCAAAGGATACAACTATTTGGCATGCCTCTCATTGAAACAGTTGGAACACGTATAGAGTAAAACTTGATTATTTTCTCTTTACAATCGTGCTCAATATAGTACGTGTGATGTTGCAATTATTACTTACTCATATTCAAAACTCCGACGTTCTTGCGGAATTTTAGAACACTGGAATAACACTGCGACAGGCTTGCGTATGTAAACCTTTTAAGTTGACTTATGTTTGGTCTAGCTTCAATGAGAGTTACGAAGACGGAAAATGACGACTGTTCTATCAGTTTGGATGTCCAGATATAAGCAATAGCTCAGACAAGTCCATGCAGAGTCATCATTATAGGGTCAATCCATTTTACTTTATCCAGAAAAAAATAATGTCGCCGCACCCCCTCAGAAAAATTTCATATTCCGTGTGTTGTTTCTAGTATTATTGGAGAGTTGAAAAACATAATTCAAAAAAATTCAACAAGTCTGATGAAACCTTAAATACTTTAAAAGCGTTTTAAAACAAAGAAAATTTGGGGATGACGCATGATTTATAATAAAGGTGCACCTGTAAAAGCTAAACGCCAAATCTCAGACTTTTCCGTCATAATTTCCATGTTAAGAAACTCGTATCGATTTTTGAATCCGCCTCTGCCTTAGGGCCCATCAATTCCGATCAAGGGCCCTAAGGCAGAGGCAGATTCAGAAATTTCAGCAAAAGTTCCTAGATAAGATAAAAAGTTAGCTGCGAGTTATAATACATATATAATGTCAATATGTTTGTAATTTAACGCAAATATGTTTGTAAATTTACATGTACAAGTTATTATCGAACTATAGATTNNCTTCCAGTATGTACTACAACATATTGCAAAAAAAGAAATCTTTGTTCCCCATTTTTCCGTATTTGCCTTACGTTACACTGAAAATTTTCATATTTTATATGTTGTTTCTAGTATTATTGGAGAATTGAAAAACATAATTTAAAAAAATTCACATTGTCTGGTTTCAAAATAGTGGCCATTTTTGTTCTTTCGCGCGCACCGTTTTTGATCTTTGTCCGCATTCACGTAAGCTTTAATATCTCAAGATTGCTTCAGTTTAGCACCTTACAATTACTGACATTTTCTTTAGCACATTCTATACTACAGTTTAAACATATATTTAACTTCTATAATTACCTGTGTCTAATTGATATCGCGTCTTGAATTAGACGTTTGAAAATGAATAAATTTGTGTTTTCGAAAGCAATCTGCTAAAGGAAGGTTGAAGTCTCAGACTTAAATCTTGTGCATACACACGTGTATACATAGATAATATGTATAGAATTTCATCTTTGAAACACGTCTCCTTTTCAGGTTATTATTTTCCAAAAATCAAATTATTTCAATTCTTCCATTTTTCGAAGGTTTATAACTCTGTTGGAGGACCTAATAAAAATATTATATTTACAGTATTAAAATATCTGTAAGATGATAAACTACTGTAATAATTGTGGCTTTGCGCGAGGGAATATTTGATGCGAGACTCCGTTCAAATATTCCCCGTTGTTCAACCAAATAAATAAATTGTATACGATCTCAGAAATGCTTTAATTAACGTTGACTGATTTTCTTATTCATGTTGAATAATGGATTTGAAGTCCAGCAAGCAGGTAATACAAGAACAAATAATTAAAGCGAATAAGCAGTACAGAACATGAATTAACGACTCTTAAAAGCCGTGTGACAGACGCGTATACGTCGGACTTGCTTTTCTGTGAATAACCAGGAATGTAGACTCAGGATCCTCTGGGAGTAGCGTGGAATTCCTTCCAGGAGCAGGATCCCAGTTGTAGCCGGTCCGGGTTACTGGAAGAAGCGTCTTCGTATCAGCGGGCCCCAAGTCGTGGGAATGACTCGCCGTGAAGTCTCGTCGGGCTCAGGAAACCTCGGCGAGATGAGTTTCGCTTGTGGCGATAGCTCGGCGTTGTAGTAAATGTAATTGCAAGAGAAGTACTGGCTTCACAATTATTTTAAGTTCAACGAGCGTAGTGGATGCGTTTGAACTCATGCAAGTGATAGCATTTTCTCAGTAAGCGAGAGCTGCGATCTGCACTTCACCAGACCCATAGCATTAATGAATGTTATTTTTGTATCATGGTGATGACTTTGAGCTTCGACAAGTGAGCGTTGATTTTCATATTAATCCTTGTTGGATACTGGCAGGGACGTCATGTGGATGATGCCATTATGCGCTATCATGTAATTACGACGTGCATCGTAATCGCGTCATGTTGATTACGTTTCAATTATACTTGTAGGTTTACGTTCATTGACACCTAGTTTGCAGGTTCCCTGTCTGCTCGCTATGTAGGCCTTGGCTCTTATGTAGAGGGCCGTGGCCGTGATATTAGGAAGAAGACAAGATGGATGCATTTGTTGTGGTTGCGCGCGAGGGCGACTTAAGGCGTTGACCGTGGGGGGGATGTAATCGGTATTTATTGTGACCGAAATATATTCGAGTTGTTACATAATTATTGCGATTTAACTGGAAGCAAAGATATTATTTTCCAAATCTTGCTAAAAATTTTCGCTTTGGTATACACGAATAGTCAGCTTTAAAACCCCGGAAACGCAACAATATAAAATATAAATAATAATTTATCTACTAAGTATAGAACATAATAAATAAAATTGTTATAAAAATAATCTTGATAATTGTTTATAATTTTATTGACAAATTATAGGTGTCGTCACAATGTGCTAACCTTGTATCAGTGGTGTACATACTACAATAGAATATTTTGACAGAAAACTTTAATGAAATATTTTCGAAGTTACAGTAAATATTTTGTGCTATTAAATAACATAAACATTTTTTGTCAGACTTGTAGTTTCTGAGATACAAGAGATTTTTTCAAACTTTTTAAATTTTCACATTTTCCCCTTAGTTTTGTCCTGAATATTTGGTTTTGTTATGTGTTTAAATAGGTATAGAAATTAGAATGTATAGTATAGAAGGATTACATAAAAAGTAGGCATATAGAAGAGATATTCGATATGGAATAAATATTTACACAGTTAATTTTATATATACTTTATGGTTTACGTTTTTCCTCACCACCGATGAGGTAGAGTAGAAGCGCGTATTTTTAGTGCTGTCCCGATTAGGTCTAATCTTTTTCACACGTTCTTGACAGAGTATCTTAGTCTTTTCGATTTTCTTGATGGACTTGGTTGATCGATGGTATCCCGAAAACCTTCATCGAGAACCTAATTTTCTTCATCTTCTGCCTCATCTCTATCTTCGACTTTATAATCCTCGGTATTATCTTCATCCCTACAATATGACAATAACTATTCAACAAATGTTTTTTCTTCATATTCGTGTCTGATAAAACTTCTGTGGCATTCTCACATGAAAGTTCTTTTCCAAAAAAAAAAAAAAAAACCTCACACACAGAGCACTTTAACCTCGTCTCTTTACATCCGCATGCTCGACCTCAGCCCTTTTTGCAGGAGCATGACAGATTTTTATAGAGTTGCTGGAGGAGGGTTGTTGGTGGCTATTATCGGAATAAGTGTTATTTTACTTTTTTCATCTCTATTCTAGTGGATTTTTTTTGTATGTTGTACCATGATTGAACTCGGTGGTAGGTTCTGAGGGAATAGCATTGTGCAGCATCGCTCGTAGGAGGTAATGAAGCTAAACTGAAAGTAAGTGTTGATGCGGAATTGGTGAATTGTTCATAACGGAGACTGTCTAAAGCGGTTTTACCAGTGGAATTGCTGCAAACTGCAATCAAAACTTTTCCCCTACTTTGATAATATTTTCACGATTTCCATTTTCGTCATTGAAAATCTGTACAACTTGACTCAGTGTCTTACATTGTACCATAGTCTTGAAAATTTTTTTTTTACCTCTGTTAAACAGAGCCTATGTACTATCGAACCCACTGAAAGCATGTAAAAATTATATATTTTCGACAACTGTGTTTCCATATTGCAAGCTAGTAGAATTGTACATCTGTTCCTCAACTTTTCTTTTTCCAGGTTCACAAAAATAAAGATGCTTTGTCAGTGAAGTACCAGTAGGTCAATATCTTCTCCGATAATAAAGAGAGATTTGTAACATGTAGACATAGAGATCGCTGTGTTATAAATTAAAGCAACAGCATCTTCTACAGCTTGCATAACCGACAGATTAGCTTCCATGAATTTCTTGTGTATTAATGCATTCAAACGTTTCTTATCTCTTCGTTGGATAAATTGTTTTATCGGAAAATTGTCGCAATCATGAACTATCAAAATTTACTTCTGCAGCATTTTGTTTTATTGGTATCGCAATCTTTCAGCGCTCTTTGTACTTTTGTTAGCTGCATCAGTAGGATATACGTCAAAAATAATGATTGTATAACTGTTATAGTGTTTTAACATACTCAAGATAAATAATGGCAATCATTGCGAAAGATTCATTTTAATACCACACATCTCTCTGAAGAAGACAACCTCCATCTACTATGTTTAGGCTATTTCCAACTACAATGTCATCTTCAGTTGGCAAAAAAGTTTTAAACAGAGAAGATTCTTTCCCTTTTGGCATTCTATCATCGTCAAACGTTGACTTGGGATATGAAGCAAGCTCATATCCCATAAATTCATGCAACTCTTCGGCAGATTTTTTAGCAACACAAATGTTTTGAAATAACACTTGTGAATCACCGACTTTTAAACTTTTATTGACAGCTGATAAAACAGCTTAAACCTCTTTGGTCACGTTTACACTAAACAGAACCTAAAGTTTTGTCTATAACTTTTGAAATTCCTTGTAGACCAATCTTACGAGACATGGAAATTTATTTTTCCAATTTCAGTGATACCTGTACTAATAGACATAAAATCTTCAACGCTTGGAAACGGGTAAAACAAAGAGAACCAGTTCATCAATTTATCTACATCTTTATTAATCATTATCACGAATTATGCGTGATCTTCGCATATCACGTCCTGCTCTGATGCTTCCATCGAAATTTCTGTAAATTTTTCCATTTCAAAAAAATTGAAAATTTCACATTTCTAAATCTCCTGTACGTCATGAAGTACAAGTCTTGAAAAAATGTTTTCTACAAAACAATGTTGGAAATTAAACGATCTGCCTTTTTTATACTAATTATTTTGGTCGTAACTCTAACCGGGTACGAAATAATTGTGAAAAAGTCAAATTCGTCGCCAATTTTTCAATGTGAAAAAGTCAATAGCGCCGCGAACGGGAAAGTTTGAAGGTCGAATACTCAGCGTTATCATTAGAACGTCCATCTCAAGAATTGTGCCAAAAATAAACTCTCCGTGACCTCTTGCAAGGTCGGTCTATATAAAAATCCCTTTGTTCCTGGACTATACAATGACCCACGCACAAAAATATTTATGCCTTTTTACAATGAAATAGCTGTTCAAAGGAGCAGCTCACATATTTTTAAATTTGTGTGACTTATTTTTGATGAGGTAGGAGACTTGTCAGAACTTTAAAAAAAGTACAAAGATTTTTTAAATAATGAAATTATTTTTTGCTCTTTCCTATTGGTCCAAAAAGCAAATGCAGATCAAAAATTTAATATTTGAAATTTGTCATGGCAGAATTTTAAAATAGTTATTGCTGAAATGAGGAAGGATGAAACCTTAGTTTTATAATATTGAAACTTCATTTTTAAATCTAAAATAATGCCTAGAAGCCATAATATCAATCTCTCACGCTCGAAGAAATTTGAGTCAACAGTTTTTGTTCCTTCTCAGTCATCATTGAATTGCCAAAAGTAAAGCATTAATTGCAAGTTAAACAGTGGATCTTGGTCAGAGTAAAAGGAGTGTGAACTGACTTTGAAGCGTATTCTGCAGCTCTCATCAGTGTTTATATCAGCAAAACAAATATCTGTAACCGAAAACATTTCACCAATACAAATCGATTATACAACTGTTTAAACAAATATATTAAAATATTACTTATTATAATTAATCAATTTGTGTTTCCTGAGAGTCTATTTACATATGGGACGTAAATTTGATAGTTTATGAGCTCGTATACAAGTTCTGGACCAGAAACACATTTTTCTATATTTATCGTAGAACGTACACACGCGATATCAGTTCGTAATTGTGTCGAAATATTCCTTTTGCATATTCCTCCCCATTTCTATAACCATTTCATCAAAAACCCTCATCGCACGCAGTGCTGACCCTTGTGTACATCATTATCTCATTTCCCTCTTCTCGACCCCTTATATATTGCCTTCGACATCATACTCTACCGAAGTACACGTTACGTCTTTTTGACCAACCATTTTGCACCCTTCGTATGCCCCTCTTTCTTTTTATATTCACATCATTCTTTCGGAACCTCATTACATACTATCTCCCCGCGACGCTGCTGCGCCGACTGCGTTTCGTGTTTATTCTTCATTAGGCGTCGGCTGCCAGATTAGTTCCTCCGGCTTCTGCCCGCGGGTGACCCTTTCTTGCGGCTTCGGCGCTTCCCTACTCACTCACCCTTGGACTTCGCGTTCCCTCAAGGGATGAATGGAACGCACGGCACGCGTCGTCTGCTGAGCATCTGTGTTTGTATCGTGATGGATTTTCTTCGCGTATCTTAAAGCAAGGTTCTTGAAAACTCAAAACGTAAGAGAGAAAATTAAAATGAATAACTTTTAAATGTTGTCTCTTAAATTGCGGTGAACCTCACCACCAGGTAACAGATTATGTTGAACGAAAATGGGAGACGGGACCGAGATTCGAACCGGGGACCTTCACCGTTAATGGAAACGGGCTCGGGAGGTCCACGGTTTGCCGCAGTTGGTAAGCGCATAAGCGCGTTAACCTCAAGACCCCGTGTTCCAATCTCGGTCCCGTCTCCCACTTTCATTCAACATAATATAATTAATTTTCAACGTTGGTCAATAAAGTTTAAAACTTTACACCATTTTAGCATACTCAGTGTATCAATCTTACTTACTTCGTCAATAAAATATTAAATACTTTGTCATTGATTATGTAACAAATTATTTAATTCATATAAATATTACGTTTAGCTTTTATGCGTTAAAAATAATATATTTGCGCGTGTATTATTGGTGATATGGTGTTTTCATAATTAGAAATAAAAATATGAAAAATTGAAAGATATTGGTTTTAATATAATACTTTCATTCTCGTGAAAAGTTTTTGATAAAGAAAAACAACTTTTCTTTAATTGTATAGTATTTAAAGAGTTTAATAAACGAAGAAGTGCCTTTTATTTATCTGATTTCAGGGACATCAAACCTAACAAAAGCATGATACAAAATATCTAGGAAAAATATGTGCTTAACGGCATGTTTCTGTCGCCACTGTCCACAATGATTTTAACAAAGTACGGGAAAAACTGCTGAAAACGTTTACCTTGAAAGTCCGAGGTAATGATTCTCAAATTGGGTAACCTGACCGACTTTAATTTGTATTTCACGCTTCTACAATAAGCTACAAACCAATAAGATATTATTCATTTTGCAGAACGAAAATATTTCCTCGAAATGTTAAGTTAACATTTCCGTTTAGGTATACATTTTCAAACATCCAAAATTACTTTAGCTTCCATTTCATATTTCTCTCACGGATTTCAATTATACCACCCGTTATTTTTAGTGGTATACTAAAACAAATAAGTTGAACACCTTTTACTGAAGCAGTTTTTTTGCCCCATCGATTGTGCTGGGAGAGAAATGTGTCCTACCCCTTCTAAAGGCTTTAAGCTCGTAATTAACTACACTAAGTCAGCAGGGCGTTAATGGAATCGTGGAGTTGAGATCGTCTGCTGACGACTCAGTTCGAGCTCTGCAATGGACACCCATCAGCCTTCTTCCTTGCAAGCTCCTGCTGCACTCCGTTCACATCTTATTGCCCATTCACACAGCGTCGCATCCTGTCTCTAGGAATACGTATTTCTCAAGGAACAGAAGTTTTAAAAAGGTTACTTGGTTGGTTTTATTTTCGAGTATTAGTGAAATGCAGGTGAAAGAATTATGAGATTATTTGATATTTGTTTACGATTATAGATTTTGAGCGAGTTCTTTATCAAATTTTCCGATATCTAACTAACAATGTCCGTTTGGTTGTGAAAAATGAAATGTGACGTAATAGCTCTTAAGAATAAATAATACAGAAGTGAACTAGGTCTCATTCCCTCATATTTCCATTATTATGTAACTGAAATATTATGTAGTGTGTGTGTGTGACCCGTGCCAAGGACATATTTTCTACTTCACAACTCTCTATTTTGTTTCTGGTAAAGAAACAAATCTATTCTCCATTAAACATCGTTCAAAAATTAATGAATCAGACTATATTTGAAAAAAGTAATCAGTGACAAGTTTCGAATAACAGGAGCTGAAACGTGCCCCTTTTGCAATAAAAAGCTTATCTCTAACTCGTAGTCTAACGACAACGTTTACCACTTGAACTTATAGTACTTACCAATTTCTCATAGGATAATTCCTATGATTTGTAACCACACATGTAGTTAAAGGTTCTCATTTGAAATCAATTGTGTATTTTAATAAACATTGAGGAATAACTTTGGATACAAAATTATTAATTTATTATAGATTATCTTGATTAGGTAAGATTGGTTTGGGTATTCTTTTAGAATCAAAATTTAATTTGTTGTTTTTATGACAATTAAGTCTTAACTGTAATTATAAGTTCTATTATAAATCCAGTTAATAAAAGTAGATCAATACTTGTATAATTTATTTAATGCAAGAAGCTATTTTTTTTGCTCATATAATTGTCTGTTTTTCGTATGAATATTTCAGAACTCTTGTTCTAAGCCACAATTGGATGAAATTCTTGTTCCTATCACGGTTCACGGATTAGAATACTGTTACCCCAAGTGGTCTATATCGACCGTACAGGGGTCTACTACGACCTGCAAGGGGTGCATGTCAGCGAAAACCAAAATTGAGGTCCATGAGATGTAAATGGGGGTCCACTATTGTCGATTTTATTTAAACAGTTCGTGATCTTATTTTGGCTTTCCGTGAATGGAATAATCCACATAGTGTGTGTATGTTATGTGTATGTCATACCTGTTACTTATCCCATATTATGGAATAACGCGAGAAAGTTTTTAATTGCTTTTCCATCTTCATACCTAGTGAAATGGAGTTTTAGTGCGGTTGCTAATCTACTAACAAAAAAAACAGACTGGACATCACTGACCGAGGAGATTTGTGATTAAACCTAACTAAATTGATACCAAATGTTGAAATTTTGTCATTAAAGCATCAGGTTCATCTCTTCCACTAAAATTATTTTTTTGCTTAGCTGCATTACGTAACAAACACTAAATTTTAATTTGCTTGATTTTAATTTTAATTCAATTAATAAATGTATAAAAGTACCGTGTTTTTATGTTGTTCATACTACAGTTAGAAATTTAAATCTTTCAAAGCGAGTAGCACTGTACCAGCTGTCAAGAACACATTTGAAGTTGATGAATTAAAAAAAAATCAATATTAGATAAGCAGGGTGTCTACCCTAAATCGTAAAACATGGCAAGTGATCTACGAAACAGCGAAGTTTGAGAATCTCTGTTTTAGAGATATACTTAACATCAATCACACATTATTAGACACTAAATGTAGTTTACACTTTAAGTAACTGGAACTTAATTTTTATTCGTGATTCATATACATTATAACATATGTGAAATATTTAGACCTACGAATCAACCAAGGTATTTTATGTTTTTGGGTTATCTTTCTCCTATATCGTCTCCTTCGCTGGGGATCATTTGAATTCATTCAGTAAAAATTGTAAAATACGAGATTGAACTCAAAATAGAACTCTTCCATCTACTAATCCACAATAATCGTCGAATACTCCCTTGACATTACATAACTGAAATGTAAAACATAAATCCAAAATCACTCCGACTCAGCATAGTCACAAA
Organism: Laupala kohalensis; assembly: GCA_002313205.1. Classification (NCBI taxonomy): domain Eukaryota; kingdom Metazoa; phylum Arthropoda; class Insecta; order Orthoptera; family Trigonidiidae; genus Laupala; species Laupala kohalensis. The sequence continues at coordinate 890,062 of NNCF01125945.1, forward strand.
CTTCCTCAGAAGGATAAAGGATCGCAAAATTCTCGTTCACTTTAGTCTTCAAGTTGCTTCGAACGAACATAAATTTATGATATGTACTCTTGTTCTCTGATGTGGATATAGCTCATTTTCTCTATATTTATGAGCACCAATCACGCCGTCCGCTGGATGCGCAGAAATATATGGCATGCCGTGGAAGTCTTGTGCCTTCGAAGAACACGGTTCCTGTCAGCGTGGTGCGCCGAAATAATAGAGGCTTTGCGTGTGGGGGAACGCGCCTCGTACTAGTCCGAGGGGCGCCGAGGACGGAGGATGGGAACGTAGGAACGCATAAGGGAGAACCATGAATATTTGGAGGAATTCAGTTAAGCAAACCGATGTGATCATTTGGTTTCTCTAAATGAAAAATTGAACTGGAGTATTTTAAAAAGATTTTATTTAGTTGGATCAGATATCTAAAATCCTACTTGTATAATACGAGGACAAGTCAACCCCTGCAGTACACTTACGTTAGAATCACGTGATATTCACGTTTTTTGTTTGCCGCGCGTCGACACGTTTGCACCCAACACTTTGTTCACCATCTGACCACACCGACACCAGGGTGCGCGCGGGTTACTGAAGCTAGTCGAAACTGTTGAGGCGAATGAAACCACGTGGAATTGTGTTTACTTTTGCCGAGCCGGTACTGTGTTCAGACTGTCTTGCTGTTGCTGCTGCTGTGAGTTGTTGAGCTCATTCTGTTCTTTAGTTGTGCTGCTGTATTTTAGTATGGAAGGTTAAGTATTAGTAACGACTATGCTGTCGCGTATGCATCGCGCGTTATGTTGATATTAGGTTAACCTTGTAATGCGTAGTTACAGTGTTTGCATTTCACCAAGAACCATGTATTTCGTTCGGTACTCATCTCACAATAATAATAGAATTACATATTTATGTTACTGTCACGCGATCAAAATAGTAGACTAGATCTGGTTTCAACCTGTAAAAAGCGGGTTAGTTTCAAGTTTTTCACAAACGCCTCATGGTGAGCCTGTGATTGCCGCGTCGTACTGCAGCACTGCGGGAACTCCGACAGGCCATTCGCCGCAAGCGACCTTGGCTCCTGACAAAGAGAGTGATTCTTCTGAATGGCAGTGCCCGTCCTCACCCAACGAGACTAACGCAGGAGATGTTACGAACGTTTCGTCGGAAACGCTTGGAACATCCACCGTACAGTCCCGACTTTTCCCCCAGTAATTTTCATGTCTAGGCCCCTTCAAATCATTTGGGTGGCCGTCATTTTGAAACTGATGATGCCGTAATTCTAGAGGTTACTCGTTGGCTCCGACAGCACCCAAAAGACTTCTTTGCCACCGGTTTTCACGGACTTGTAAATAGATGAGATAAGTGTCAGAAAGTACAGAGTGATTATGTCGAAAAGTGAAATAAATGTCAGAAAGTTACTTTGATTATTATTGCCCCTATCCAATTTTGTGAATTATGTATTGACTTACATTGTACTATAAGAATAAACATATTTCTCTCACTACTATATTCACTTACACATTCTTCACCTGAAACACTCATTCCGAATCTATGACGGTTCATTTCATTGTGTTGCTCAATACTCTAAAACCTCTTTTTCTTGATCCACTAAATGGGGAAACTCAACTTGAGCTTTTCATGACTCATAAAATAGATAATTGGTGATGATTATGTATAATCTTAGGAAATGTTTTATTTATTGATTGCAAGACCCTGTCAGCATCTAAGGTCCAACGGTTTATATTGTGACCTCGAGAATGCAACTGTTCAGTGCCGGTGGAGCTTGGCGATTTTCCGTTTACGAAAATCCACACCATTGGATGATGATTTCGTGTATGAGTTCGGATGCTCTAGACAAAAACTACGTCCAAATGAACGTCCTTTTGGCAGAATGCCGAAATTGGTGGTAAAGGCCCACTGAAAGAGGTGACAATAATGAAGGGCATCAGTAATACTGTGAGCTGAACCAACGGTCTAGATGTTTTGTGACACCTATGACCACATTCACTGTTCGAAGAATTATCTTCACCCACCACAGTTACAAGAGGCAATTAGAACCAAAAAAGTATTTATTTTCCTTTATACTGGAGAACTAGAACCAAAATACCATGTGAAAGCCGATGAGCTAGTTTCAGCATTGCGACATTACCGTCTCTTCCTCTTGCTGTAGACACGTGGGGGCTTCTCTCGTGTCAGCAGAAACTTAGTGGGTTTACGATCGGATGCTGTCACCCAAATCAGTCGATTCGTAGAATTGGCAGTGTTTGATATGCCAACTGTGACGGTCAGAAGATGTGACCTCTAAACCTTGGGCCACAAGTAGGTTGACTGAAGTTAGCTTTGCCACCGGTTAAAGCTGTATTTGCACCGGGATACTGTCTAGATTAAGTGGACGCTTATACAAAGTGATAGAACTATGACAATACGACGCTCTCCCTCTATTGGTTACATCTCATTACTATTCTTTCGTCGGGAAGACTGTACGTAGCAAGATGTAAAGCTAGAATATCTGTTCGTTTCTTTGTTACTGTACAACTTGCGTGAAATTGAGATGAGTAGGTCTTGTTTTCACTTATGCAAATCAGAGAGATAGCAAGTGGTATCTGTATAATATACTGTAACATGAAATTACGTTCTCTCCAAATTACCTTCGTTGCACTCCAGTGGTAACTAGAATTCATCAGATCTGTTCTCTTTATTTCCCAGTTCTGCTGAAAAAATTATTTTGAAATTATAAAAAAAAAACTAATTGACTAAGATTATATGCCTCCAATACAATCGTTACTGCGAGATGAGTTTCCGGATCAGTAAATGAAAATACGGAAACAATCGGAATTTAAGAAACCAGTAATTTTCTTCTTGATAATAGGTCCATCGAGATACAATTACAGCAAATTCCATTCGAAACGATTACAATACCATGGAGAACAAAAGGACAAAGAAAATATCATTTTAACTTAAAAATACATTTACTAGGTTTTCTCTTTGTTCTTGATTTAGATAACGAATTAGAAATTATTTGTAAGAAGAAAAAATTCATATTACTTTCTTTGCATTTATATAATATGAACTGTAGTTACTCTTTCTGTGGTTTCACCTAGCGTCAGTTGTTAAAACTTTTAATTTATAAATTCTTTTACATGGTTCTCTGTTTGTATAATTTTAATGAAGTAGCGTTTAATATGCACACATTTCGATGTAATAATATATAATTTCCTTTGTGATATTTTTTCACATGACCATCCAAGGAAGATATCTCATTTATAGTTGACATCTCAAGTTTGAAGAGTGCTTTTCTCTAAGGCCCCGCTTGGACAAAACTTTATTTTATTCCATCCCTACTTTACATGTTCTGAACGAGAACGATAGGAACGTGTTTGAATGTTTGTGAGACTTATTTTTATGTAACACATTTCATCCAAAATTGATTTATATTATTTATCCAGCAGATAGTTAATCCAACAATTATGTAGGTAATACTTTTATTTTATGTTTCCGAGATTCATTTTAAAAGACTATGAAGAAAGGAAAAGAAATTGAGATATTTCTTAATGATACTACCATTTTCAGTATCCTTTGCACATTTATATTCTCAACGTATGACAATTGGGAGTGGGGGAGCGTATTAACTTTTGTTTTTTTGATTATAGGAAACCATAAACATAAAATAAGTTTACAATACTTTGCAGTCAATGTTAAACGATTAGTATGTAATTTTGAAACATATTAATAGTATATTGGAGGAAAACATTACTGTGCTGATGATGAATGATACATTTATTTCAAGTTGGGATTTTCACTATTTTTCCCGCACAACAATAGTGTAATTCGAAAATTTCATGCATTTTACGAAGGTTTTCATGGAGTAATCCAAATTTATTTAAATCTATAAAAATAGTGGTAAGCAATAAATTTAAATAATACCATTAGGAGACGCAAGTTTGCAACATTATACAAAAAAGACGGAAAGAGATTCTTCTCGGAAAAACATGTAAGGAGCCCATGTAACCTTCCGCTATCTGGTAATACTCCTCTTCTTCTGCCATTTAGAAACCACTGTGGGGCCACCGGAAAGAATCCTTTTTCCTTCGGAGTAGGGCTCTGCAGAGGACTTGTCTTCACGTATTCAGCCCGGAGTTTTACGTCTGGCGGACTCCGTTAACGTTTATAGCCTGACGCAGGCCCAGCCAATGGTACCACGCCGCGCTGCTCACCCCACATAGGACGTGAGTGTCCCTTCGGTTCAGTTCAGTTCTACTTCCCTCTTCCCTAATGTTCATTCCCCCTCCCCCATCGCGTAACCTGTGCGCATCCCACTGGTTTATTTACCGTCCTTTCGTCCATATTTTATTTCCTTGTACGTACACACGAGCTCTTACATATCTTATTTTCCATGTTTTAATTGTCTAATGTACCTTTCCTGGTTAAAAGTTTGCCGTATCCCTTTTTATTCCCTCTAATTTTTCACATGGAGTGTCTTACCCTGTCTCCGATGGCAGCCCTTAGCATCTCATTCGTCCCGGTGAGTCAACAACGCGTTTCTCGCCAGTGCGACATTTCGAACAAACATTCCATCGGAACGACTGGCGCCTTTGTGGCAGGAAGCTGTTATAGAAACGAACGACGTTCGGAACTGGCGACGCTAGTAACGTGCATTACTGCATTTTTGCATACCCCGACGAAACATAAGCGCTCTCGAACACCGAGAAGGGGTGGAGGAGCATGGAATGGTGGGGAGGTGACTTGTTTGATAAAACCAGCTTCTGAACCTCCATTTCCTGCGAATTCTAATGAGCTGGAGCTTGGTCTCTTTAAGTCCTTTCCATCGCACCACCGCCGCGCCCCCACCGCGCCACCCGCGCGCTGCTACTTTTCAAAGCCTCTTCTTTTATTCAAGCACGTGTTGAGGGAAGAGAGCGGGAGAAGTGGTGGCGCTGAGGAGTTTTCGTGCGGAAATTAGAGCTGATCTCTTATTTTCTTTGTGTTGAGTTGCGCTGTATTTCTTTATCTGCTGAAAGAACGACGTATCGAAACGATAAGACTTATGAGTTAAGAAGTGCATAGGCGCGAAAAAGATGTGATAATTTCTAAATCGTAGAACGTCTTCTCCGACTAAATTACGAAGTACTTAGGTAACATTATACAAAATACATAGATTAGCTGTGTTGTTGTTAAATAGACAATGTGACCTATAAAAGAAAAGAAATCTCACAAGACTCTTATCCATGACTGGTGGAGTATTATGTATTTTGTAATAATTAGCTAAGCTAACTTATGTATTTTGTAATAATTAGCTGAGCTAATTTATTCAATGAAGAATGAAGTGAATACAATAAACAATTAAAAATTTTAAAATATTCTTTATTGCAGTTGCAAACTACATATGACCACGTTAGTTATAATAAACTAAGTAACTCTCCGGAAAGAAGCAAAGGACTATACCATCAATTCCGATCAAGGGCAGTAGCGAATTTCATATTTGTAATAGATTTTATTAATAAATATCCATTTAATGTTATCCAATTATCATTCCAAAATGAATTGTAGATATTAAGTACTGTGAAAAATAGAGATTAATAAAACAAAAATATTAATAACATTCACACCCATTGAGAATCCGTCAAAGATTCCGTCATATCCTATGGAAAACCGCAAAAAAACCCGGGTCAGGAGGGGATTTTGTTGACGACACGATTTTATTTTAGAAACTTTATAGTTATTGTATCTTTTTGCAAGTTAACAGTTATATATAGTTATGTAATGTCAGTAGATCGTGATGAATATAAAAGAAACTAAGTGTATAAATCAGCAGCGGTGATTTTTAAAGTTGATAAATCAAGAAGAGTATGACGATATGATCTCTCAAAAGACAAAATATTTTAAGTAATAGAAAAATTACTAAAAGATAAATTTTATAATTTTTGCATGAGAAAATGATGTATAATTTTTTCTTCGTAATCCATTCAGTTTCGTAGTTCTGAATAGAAACTACGAAATTATTTAAATGCTCAAATGCCTATTCACTTATTATTTGTATTTGAATGGTCCCCATCTACATCTATAAATATGTAACAGTAAGCATTCTGATGCATACCTTGATTCACATTTTGCGTGCAAGAGTGGCGTGCCGTTTGCAGTTCTTGGTGAGCAAGTTATCACTCATTCCACAATCTTTCCTCTCGCAAAGGTAAAGAATATTGACATTTCGTGACAATGTGTAGCCGTTAAGTGTCTGCTACAGCACTATAAAGACATTGAATTAATGCCATTGCTCATGCATTCTCAAATATGTTTAAAAGTCTTCTCTCGGATTCGAAAAAGTACTTTTTGGACAAAATTAATTAAAATTATCCGAAAGTTTAAAAAACATTCTTGTAAAAGTATGAGAGAGAACGAGTACGTACTATGAACATACTATTTGTTCCCGTGAATTTTGTAATGTTTTCTAGTTTATTCTTTCTCACATCCGCATAGATATCCAGTGAGAATGTTATCCATTTATATTGGTTGTTTTATAGTCTTGGTGTGTATCATTAATCTCTTATTTTCGTCTTCCATTAGGTAGTACAGTAATAGATACCAGAAGATTTTAAACTATTGTAGTTTTTACGTTCATATTGTTACCAATGAGTGATATTACCGGTAACATACATATTATTCAACGGATTATGTATACATAATAATTTCTCCCTTTGCATGGAGATTCAATCTCGCAATTGAGATTTCGCAGATATCAATCATTCTCACAACGTTCAAAATTTTACAATGGCACATTATGACTTCCTTCTTTTTCATAATACTGAGTTCATTTTTCGCATCGAAACCAATTAATATTAGATTATCAATTGAATAATTTAAATTACATGACCTCAAATATTATGGAAATATTTTGTATTAAACTTCTTCAAAAGTTAATTATAAAACGAGTCTGCAATACCTCGAAAATATTTTCTATTCTAATATTAACTGGTGTTCACTTAATACGCAACAAAAATGATTCTTAAATACAGTATTCAAGATACTATAATTATATATTGTATTTAAGTAATAATAATAATAACAGTAGATGTGTTTTATGTCACATGTCATTCCTTTCGTATAATTCCCGTTGTTCTCTGTATCTCGTTTTATTTATAAACCGAATTCCCTTTTCATTAGATATTGTCAAATAGACTGCTCAATCATCGGAGTGGTCTCACTGAATCAAATTTATACTTCCAAATTCCGATTTGAAACGTTGATTTCTTGTAATAAGGAACATAATATGTTCACACATTGACATACCAAGATTGTCATGATAGGTTTTCTGATTTGTATTTTTATTCTTATTCAATGCATTTGAATGGTGTGTGTTCGCATAAAACAATTAAAACTAAAAAAAAGTTCACTATTTTTATACATTTAATGGCTATTTCAATACTTTATTTGGTCAAAATACTAAAAAGAAAAGTTGGAAGCGAAAAATGAAAAGAAAAACGCTTGCATAAACGAGATTATGAAATCCAACTTCTCGTGTAAAAGCTATGAAAAATTAAGATACATTAAAAATAAGATTTTGATGTTTCAAATAAACTAATTGGGTTTCTATAAAGTGAAGTTTTTATTTGTATATTGTAATATGATTGATAAAATGTTGATGGAAAAGTAGATCCTTTCAACGGTTGGATGGCACAATTTTAGAAATGCATTTCAAGAGAACCGTCGAAGCGTGACATAGCAACAAATTCATATATGACCAAACAACATTTTGCAAATTGGAGAGAAAGTCTCTCCAAATGGCACGTCATGAATAAAAATGAAGTCGAACAGACTGTAGATAACAAAGCTATAGACATACAGTTTTCCCATTTTATTTGTATAGATAATCACATTTCATTTCCGTCGCTGGTTTGTGCTTTTTCACTAAAACATTTGTCGGTCGTTTTAGTCGACCTCGGTCGGAGCTTGCGCACGAAGGCTCATGAGCAAGGTTTTGCAGGGGATGCAGGAATGACCTCCGTGCGTGGAGGGTGCGTGACGTCCAATCCTACTGTTGCATCTGTCCGTCCGAACGATGGCACGGGGACGCTTCGTGCGTTTGTAGGACTGATGCGTGCTTTACGTCGCGGACTCATTGCCCATTAGCGTTGCTGTTAGAATAATTGATTTGACGTCGAAGCCGCTGTGACCTCAAGCAAACGACACTCCGGTGCAAGGTTTAGCGATGCTCATTATTTGCTTTATGAGTAGGGAGTCCATGTGAACGTATGGATTAATGTAGATCTACAGGGAGAATACGAAGAAGACAGGCATAAGGGTGTGATTCCTGATTGGAAAAATAATAAAAAAATTGCACATCAACATATATTCGGAAATGGACGGTTATTCCAACTTTTTTGTTTTAATTTGTTTGAATATCGTCTATTACAACAAAATCAATGCAACATTATTGTCTTGTAAATTCCTCATCATAATTAAATGAAATTCCGGTTCATTTATTAGGTCACGTGTTTATCTTTAGACGAATCCTGACACTGACATCCCCCCTTTTTTTTGCCACTGCATGGGAGCTACTTTTCTTTTTTCTTTCTTCTGTAGTCTGTAGTCGTTTATCGTCTTTTCCTTGTCCGTTCCTCACAAGATGGAGGTTGACTTACGTGTTATCTAGTTAATTAAAGCTTTCTATACTTTCGATGTTTCGTTCACATAGTTTCTCATAGTCCGCAATAATGCAATTAGTACAGATACAATACGTTACACATTACAGGACAACAATTGCTACGTTACAAAAGATGTTCATACAGGTCGCCGTGGGCTCCAATACAATCGTTCATACATTGTATCACGGATTGTCATACTCTTTCGAATGTTCTAGTAGGTTGTAGGCGAACTGCGTCACTGGTTACACAGAAAACGCTCTACTAGTGTCTGCACTGGTTTAACATACATTATTCAGATACGCTCACAAGTAAAAATCAATGGAGTTTAAGTATGGTAATTGAGGTGGCCAGACACAGTAACTCCGTACATGAATAAATTAATAATTCGTTAATGTATTGTTTCTAGGAATGAATATTGAATCAACTTATCTTAAAGTTGAACGAGTGAAGTGCTGGTCTCTATACATTACTGATTTATGCATATCACTAGCAGTTGCTTTCTACAGGAAATATTTTCTCAATTTGTCTGCCTTCATTTGATGTCTAGTCAAAATACTAGGTATTCCTCTTCTTCCTTCATTTCGCGGTAGATGGAACCTCTTAATAGCATTACGGGGATGGTGTGCTCTATTTTTTAAAGAATTATTTCCAGTTGCAATGTCACAATCCTTCACTTCAGTATCAGTCCACAGTAGAAATCAAAATGTGTAGCAAATTGGCAGCAATAACAGTGTTCCGAGCAGAAAGTTAAGTTTTTAGTATTGCTCTCAGTCGTTTTAAATATGTTTCTTGCCCTGTGCTTCTCTGTGGCATAGTGAATACCATGAGCCTGAAGATACCCTAAGTATTTGAACTTCACGTTCTCTAGCATACCATGAATATTTTCATGTTCGCTAACCCTTGATCTTTCAAAACACCTTTGACCATGGAAATAACTCTGCACTTGTTAAGAGCGTAAATCATGTTAATATCCTCGTTGAATTTACTAGTACACATCAAATGATGGTCAAGGAGATCCTTCTTTCTTGCAAGTAGCTTTATGTCATCCATATACCACGAGTGAGTTATCTTTGTTTTGATATTTAGCTCATAACCTTTCTACGGTTGTTTAGCATAGATGAAAGTGGTTGTAGGGCGAGAGAAAACCACAAAGGACTTAGTGCATCTTCCTGAAATATTCCCCTCTTTATCTCGATGCTACCAATGTTCAACCGGGAATTTGGGATATTCAAATATATTTGTGTTTTCCTCTTTGACATCATACACGCCAAATATTTTCGTACGTGACCTTCGATCCCATAGAGTTCTAGCACTTCGAAGAACCTTGTGTGCTGTACGCTAAAAAAAAAAACTTTTCGGTAATCAATGTATGATATAAAAGAGAATCGATTATCAGTTTCTCCTTGCACTCTTAATCCCTTGTTATTTTCCGATTGTTCTTCATCTAGTAATTTCGATTTAATAAACGAGGCTTCTTTCTTTAAAGCCACGTGTCAATTTTAGTGAAATTTTTTAAACTTCACGCCAGCGTTTTGTGAACATTTTTACACGGGTATTGAAGAGACAGGTATAATATGGAATCTCGACATTTTAATACACACTTCAATTCATAAATATCAGTGCAGTGTTCTAACGCCGCGACCGGCAGTTCTGATGACTATTTGTAAGTGTAGGTTCCAATTGACGAAGTTTTCCCTGCATACCCTCTCTCTGATATAACAACCTTGTGACCACAGTCTTCTTGGTTATATCCAAGGTTGATCAATTCATTACGTAAAGACCCCCTGAACTTCATAGAAAAAGACCTTGCTTAAAGAATATGAGAAGAAACAAAAAAACCCAGACTTCCTAACCACCAGGATCCACCACCGACTTTTTAACCGTCTGAAATCAAGGAACCCTGCAGTTAAAACAACACAACTAATAGACCATGACTTAAAAGCGAAATCGAATGGGTCACACAACGGCAAGCAAAAATCGACCCAGTATGGCTCCCTCTTCTCAATCCTCAAAAACTACCCCACGGATTAAATCTCCCTCGCAGAACCCAGGTCCGTGTAAAGAGAGATCGAACGGGCCATTGTAGATGAGGAACTACGCTCTGCGGGGGGTGGGAGGTGGGGAGCCATGCTCCTCAGGAGTTCGGGTTTGCTTGTGATGCCGCTCTCCAAACTCTGCGGCACATAACATATGAGTGTCAACGAAGAGCGGTTCTTGGCACCGAAGACAAACTGAATGAGAGCTGTTCTATGGCTGGATTTGCTCAACCTAACGCTGTGACTTGTTTTTAATTCATTTATTAATGATAATAATTATTGTTTTCCTGTTATTACACCCCTTTCTTGCTATGTGATTACAATGTGATACTTATTTTGTTGAAATGCGTGTTTCATCCAAGTATATGAATAATGTATAAATAATGCCATAAGCTAAATAAATAAAAAATCATTACACACACGTAAATTTACAAGCTTCTTTAGTTACTAAGCGACAAGAGGCGTTGCTAAGTCTCTTACATCAGACACTGCGAGTGCTTTCGTTGGCTGCACAAGAGCGTGGTATCAGAATCTGTTCATGATAAACATATGTATTGGTTGGATAGAACCGTAGATGCTTTCCGCTAACGCTACAATATGATAAGATTCATAAAGAAAATTTGAAAATCATTTGGTTTTGACTGGACTTTAACAATATTTGAAGTTCTCCAAATTATGTCGCATTTATTTGAAATGGAAAATGGAATTCATTAAACTTATAAACAAAACGAACTCCTTTTATCAAAACGGTTTAAGTGTTCTTTCAATCAGTTATCGATCACTTCACGTCATGTTATCGACGGAAAATTTATTCGTTAATCCCCGTTCCATAACCGTCAAGCGTACTAAATAACATTAATAGTACGTTCGCTTTGTACCTCTACTCATAAGGACTCTTGGCAGAATTCTGAGACCTGACCTATTATACATGAATTCCGAACGTGATTTCTCTTTCTATCAGGGATAGTTGACTGTTTCGTCGTTTAACGGAATAATATCTGCTCTATAGCGCAAAGGCAGTAATTATAATAACTGTACACCTTACATTATTGTGTTCAATAATATACCTGGAAATGTTCATTAAAGAACAATAATTACACACCCGCATCGCAACACTACATGCAACAAAACACATCTGAACTAATGAGTCTCGGGTGTGAATTAAAACAATATATTATTCGAGTGTTTAGGAGAGTGATGTTCTTAAGCGAGAAATTGCTTTCTACTTTTTTTAAACAATATCTTCAGATTTTGCAGAAAAAAGAAGAGGACATTCCTTTTTTAACTATTTAAGTAAATAATATTTATATCAAATTATTTAAATATAAAATATTGATACAAAAAAGTTCTTTGTTGGAACACCACCTACTGCAATTTATTCATTATCAAAAATTGAAGATTGTGTTAAAAATTATATTTTATGATCTTAGTAAACAACTCCTTCACTGTACTATATGTCTTAATTATAGACAATCATTAAAACTGCAGAATTATTGGTTCACAATTCTTCCTTTATTTCATTAGATTACCAGATTGCCAACATTTCGAGGTGTGTTGACCTCTTCATCATGGCTAATAAAACATATAACAGATAATAAACATTCAAACTTTGTTGATAAAAAAGAAGTTACAAACTGCGTATGACCACGTGGAGGACAATAAACTAATTTACTCTCCGGAAGCAAGCAAGGGACCATCCCAACTATTCCGATCAAGGGGCCTAAGGCAGAGGCGGATTTAACATTTCAACATACTCCTAACGATAAAAAATTGTTCAACACGTGTTCTAGTATTAACAAATACCAACAAATATTATATTTAATAAAACATAGAAATGTCATTTTACAAGTACGTATTATTATCAATCTATAAATCATTCGGAATTGTTGATAATTCGTAACTATTAAATAACACTAAATTCGCTAATAATTATATCAATTGACGCCGTCTCTTGCCAAGACCCTAGCGAGTCTTTATAAATAAATTCGCCTCTACCCGAAAGGAAGCCGGAGAAAATCCCGAGCCAGGATGGGACTATAGAATTAATGTACACAACCGTGCCAGGGTTGAGTACGTATACAACTAAATTCATATGAATAATAAGACATAAAACTAGGATGCAGCAAAATAGTTTTGAAATTGTTGTCAGATATTTTGAAAGTACAACAATGTCATGACAAAGTACAAGACTACTAAAGTACTAATTTTCGGATAAGAGTCTTATATTTACAGAAATAATCATGGAATTCAAGTGGTTTCATATAGAGTGTTGAAAGATAGTATTAATGGTGTTTGTATTTGGAAGAAATTATTATCCCTTGGGTGATCCATCTAATGTGTTTTTTGTGTTAGTTTTAGTTCATACCAGTTTTTAGTGTTAGTTAGTGTTAGTTTTTTGTGTTAGTTAGTACCATCTTTGTGTTAGTTCATTTAGATATCATTGGAAAACTACATTTGTAATGTTTTAGGAATGTTGAAATAAATTGAATTTGTCGTCGGTGTTTCGGCAATTGTAAACATCTTTCCAAGATTCCTAACGCAAATCATTTGTAGATATGGCTAAATTTGTGTCGTTAAATTGTCTAGAACACTTGTAAATGATTTTATGTGGTTTCAGTTTATCTTCAATAGTCAACACTTGCGCAAGGTGATCGCTGTATCCGGCACAAAACACTTCAGAAAAATATGAGATTTCATTGTTAACAATAATCTGATCTAGCAATATTTGAGATGTACTGGTGAGGCGAGTAGGGTAGTTTATCGTAGTTACAAGGTTGAAGGAGTCGATAAGATTCTCGAATCGATTTATGTGTGAATTTGCGTAATCGGAAGCACTCAGGAAATCTATGTTAAAATCACCACATTTAACGATAGATCTTCTGGATTTACGTGAAATACGTTTCAAAATAATCTCAAAATTCCGAATAAATATGTCATAATCTGATTGAGGAGGTCTATAAATACATAAAACAATAATACTTATGTCGGTCAAATTAACTGTAGAATATTCAAATACACTATCAACGCAAAAGTTTTCGTAGTCTGACAATTGAGAAGATAAAATATAATTACGAACGTAAATACACGTTCCTCTGTGGGGATGTTTTCCTTTAAAATTTTGTCGATAGTAAGAACTTACTAAATAATAATTAGAAATATAAGTATCATTGATGTTGCTAGTTGAAAGCCAATGTTCTGTGAGACATAACAAATTGGATGGATTTTCGTGTACAAGAATTTCAGTGTCTGTCAATTTGTTTGAAAAGGATTGGACATTGCGAAAATAAAATAATTGTATTTTATCATAAATAGTTTGTGATTCTCGAGAAATGGAATCGAAGTTAGATTGTGGACGGGAATATGAATTTGATACAGCTTCTAGTCCCGGATCAAGCCCTCACGCTGCACCCGAACGTGATTGTCACCTTCGAGCACCACATCGTACTCTTGAGCCCAAGTTGTAACTGCGTATGGGGCGGAAGGAGAAGTGGATGTAGGAATAGATGAGGGCGAGAAAGATGTAGAAGGAGGAGGCCATGTTGGCGAGCGAGATGAGAAAGGATGAGGACGATCAGGGAGAGGGGAAGAAATGGGTGTGGAGATGGGACGGGAAGGGGGTGATGATGAGGTAGGAGCAGAGGGTGATTGAGAAGGGGGAGGTGATGAGATAGGAGCAGAGGGAGGTAGAAGAGGAGGTGTAGGAGTGGGTGAAGAAGCAGGAGGAAAATCTGAGGTCAGATGTGAAGCTATGAGAGTACCGAAGTTATTCTTTTCAGACGGTGTCAGGTGTAAACCGTGCTGGGTAAAGTCCCTGGCAGTCCGGTGTGGTTGCAAATAAAAAAATGTGATTATTGTGTCTGCCAGGTGATGTTTTAGGGAGATGTTTTCCAGGTTAACTTCGTGGTTTATTTGTGGAACTTAAAGTGTGGAGGCAGGCTAGAGAGTACTATATAAACGTAGGCTTCCGCGGTCGGAGTCAGTATGAACTTGTTTGAACCGGATAAGCAAGTTTATAGACATTACTATGTTTGTGTGCAGAGAGGTCGTTTTTAGTTTTTGTAGATGTTTAGACGCGTTGAAATTACCACCCAAGTTAATCTCATTCTGCCGACCTATGATGATTACTATGTTCCGCTCTGTGTTTTTTAGTGTATATGTCCAGTTCTCGAATAACATCAGCCAAAAGAGCGTTTGGTTTAAACAAACCGGAGACTGATAACTGGGTGGGATGCAATCTACGCAAAATGGAGGACATGTGATACTAAATAGTTTCTAATTAATACACATATTTAACACTCTGAAATCATTAACGATACTCTTAGTAGACATAACATAAAATACTAAAATACAAGTAGGACAATGTTAAAGTTTTTGAACCTTTTCACAATTTTAACTTCTATTATTTATATATCACTTAAAAAACAATATACATTAAAACGTACCTTGGATTGTATGAAGATAATCAGTTAGATATCACATTAAAATCTCATTAATCGCATTGAAACCAGTATCATTTCGGTTACATATCGCATTAAAATTTAAAGTATTATGTAAGGTTGATAGTTCAACCTTGTCTGTCAAGTGGTTCATTAAAGATCATATCATATAACTACAGTGTAAGAAACATGAGTATTACCACGACAGTACTGGTAACATAACAATGTTTAACTTTTTCTTTTTAGCAAAAATAATAAACTTCCATAATCCCTTGTAAAAATATTACTATCTGTGTATTTATGCTCTTATTTATCTTTATGAAAAACTCTCTAAAATTAGCCTTTTAAAAAGATTTTCTCCTTTGTCTAAAATCTTTGTCTCTTCAAAACTCATGACATGTTTTTTTTTCAGTGATGGCTAATGCCTCTCTTATATTAATGTAATTTGTGTAATTCCTTTCGTGTTTCTTCATTCTTATAGCTAGATGACGTTTTGTTTGTCCAATATATTTCAAGTTGCAATCTTTACATGGAACAGAATAAATTACATTAATTTGATCTAATATTTTTATTTTGTCTTTATCACTTTTAACAAACTCAACCTTAATTCGATATGCTCTAGTTATTTTAAATTCTTCAACTACTTTTCTCATTTCTTTACTTATACTGTGAATATATGGTACTACAATAATTCTTTTATTATTAACTTGATCTTCATTTTCTATGTTATCTTTATTTAGTTCATTATTTACTTTCTTCATATAAAAGTATTTTATGTTTTTTTTTATTGAATTTATTGAGCAACCATTCATTACCAGAATTCTTATCACGTTTTTTTTAATTTTTTTTTATGAGATAGGTTTTCAACATGTTAAAGTAATTTAATCAATATTTTCTTCATAAATAAGGGTGTTTAGACTTGTTCATAATCCTACCTGATGCCGATGGTTTTATAAACCAATTGGTGATCAATTTACCCACATTGTTTATAACAGTGGTGTCGAGAAAATTTAAGGATTTTTGAGATTCTCGTTTCAACTGTAAATTTATTTAATTACAATACGAGTTGAAAATTTTAAGTACTTTATCTTTGTCAACTTCTTTTATTATTAAAAAGGTGTCATCAACTTATCTTCGATATTAGAGGAAATCAATGTTTTCTAAACATTCGCTTTCTAAACGTCTCATAGCCAATTCGCACATTAAATTCCTAACTGATCCTCCTATCGCTACTTCTTTCCATTAAATTTAAAACTGGACGCACTTAATATGAAGGTTAACATTCTAATTACCTTCTCTGATGGAAAATGTATTTTAGGATTCATCTTATTTAAATAATATTGAGTTGATTCATTAATTATGATATATGGCATGGATGGGTACATATCTTTTAAGTTAAAAGAATACATTTTATTTAAATCTGGGACCTTAAGATCTTTAATTCTTAGTACAAGTTCCATACTATTATTAAGTGTAAAATGTTTATCTAATTCTAGTAGTGGTTTTAGTGCTTTTAACCGAAATTTCGATGTGTTGTAAGTTGGAACATTGATAGAGGAGACAACCAACGTCATATTTTGTTCAGGTTTATGTACTTTAATAAACCCGTAAGGATGATTGGTATTAGCATTATTTAAATTTAATTGTTGTTGTTGATATTTTGTTATGATGTTTATATTAAACCACTCTTGAAAAATCATCTGTATCTGTTTTATATTGAATTTAATATCTTCATGTTCAATTCTAAGATATTTATCACTATTATCAAGTACTTCTTCAACTTTTTTATTGTATTCATTTTTATGGATAATTACTGAGTGATTAACTTTATCACTTTTAATTAAATAATATCTCTATTTTGTTTAATAAAACTTTTGGTCATTTACATATTACTATATATCAATTCATCCTCTTTATTTAGGTTCACTTTGTTAGTTATGTATTAATAAAGCATATTACTGAACGTTTTTCTTATAAATATTTTTTCTTCACTCTCAAAGTTATTTATCCCTACTTCTATTCCTTTTATGTATTCAGATATTACATTCTTATGATCTTTTTCTTTAGTTAAAATTGTTTTCAAGTTCTAAAGTCCTTAAGATATTATTAGGTATTATTTTCTCAGTAAAGGTTTTGGCAAAATTTCTCTTCGCATAAGAAAGTGAAGGACAAAGATTTGCTTTTTCTTTTATCAGATTCTTAAGTTTCCTGTTAAGTTTCTTACCCATGTTATCAGTAAGTCGAGTTAACCTAATTACTTGAGTATTGTAGAAAATTTCTTTATCATTAGGATTTAAACAAAAATCAATATTCTTATTCAGACCACTCAGATCAGTTAAAATTTTATTACGTTCAACGTAGCTGCTCTTTATAGTAAGATTGAAAATTGTTATGGCTTGATTATGTTGAAGCGTAAGAAGAGCCTTGTTCATTCTGTCATTATTCTTTTTGATTTTACACTTATTACCGCCACTTATAATTTTAGACATTCTATATTTTTATTTTTAACCGAATTATTTTTACACTCGATAAGAAATTTAATTCGCTTATCAATAGATGCTGTTTTCTTACTTGAATTTTCTCACCTTTTGAAATACACAGCTACAAACTGGGGAACTTTCGAAAAGAAGTTCTCATTACCTGAGAGTTGGTTATTTCTTCGTCGCGAAAGTTATATTTTATGACTTCTGCAATGTTCACTCTACATTTTTCCTGTACACATCTGTTCTGTTTCAGTTTTCAAAAATTACATTGTGTTCGACAATACAAATGGAAGTCGCAATAAGCTGTTTCCTCTTTTCCTGTAAAATGTATTAGTAATATAATAATTAATAATTTTAATAGAAGTAAGATTACTCTTTCCCGGCATAATCTATCAACTTTGTTTTAAACATTATTCTCCTTCGCCTTATAGTAGTAATCTACATCGATAGGAGTAATCCATCTAATCGATTAATGGGTGAGATACAGTGGTGCCATGGTGCCGGAACGCATCGGAACGCCGTTCAAGCACTGTTTTTTTTTTCTATTTATATATCGACATAAGAGTTTATTTTGTGCAAAGTTAAAAGAAAAGTTTGAGAAACTAATTTCAAGTTGAATCCAGCAAGAGACACGGACAAAGCACGAAAAGAGTGAAGTGTTTTAGAACCAATTGATTTTAGCCTGTGCTCTGCAAAATATAAAAAAATGTACGCTACGTTTTCTCATAACTACCAGCACAAACATGTCAGTTTTAAGAATTCCAATATTACTTAAACATAGGCACTGATTATCATTTTATTTCGAGAGTTAACAGAGCCGTATAAAATATAACTTGTGATGAATGTTCTCAATTCAAGAAAAGTATGGAGCTAGAAAAAATGCTGACCCGAGTATAAATTTATCTTTTCGGGGTTACAGAAATCATGAAGTCCTAATACCAAAAATAGACTCCAGAGGACGTTAAAATGTACAAATCAACACTTCAATTTTAACAAATTTCCCGAGAGTGGGGGTGGGGGGACAGGACTCCCTTTTATTAGGAAGTATGGGAAATTCAGCGTTCCGGCACTGCTAAATTTGCCAAGACACCATGAGTGTCTCTCCTGTATAACAAGCGGAGAATAAATTGCTTCGTTCTAATTATCATGAAATATGAAAGGTTCTCACATATCTAAGACAGACAACATCGACTCACGTAGATAGCAGAGTACCAGTGACTTCGGTCACTGTGGATTTTCCCTTCTGAATCAGGATTTGTAATTATTTCCCCGATGTATTTTCATTGTTTAATATTAACACCGCAATAACTCTCATCTCTTATTAACTAAATTTTAAGACTTAAATGTATACATTTATCTTATGTACGATACTCTATATAAATTTATACTAGTCTGAATCTAATGATTATTAATTTTACGTTGACTTTTATAATTTTCACTATACAAAAAATAAAAAAAATAAAGAGAATATTTACCGTGTTGACATATTATTTTATTTTACATACTTTGTGCACGAAATGTTATCTTAATAAAATTATATCATATGTAGTTAAATCGTTATGAAAATATATATGTATAACAGAAAATAGTTTTTCGGAAATGTTCATAAACATAAAAACACACATGTTCATTTATATATATATATATATATATATATATATATATATATATATATATATATATATATATATATATATATTTGAGTTATNCATGTGTGTGTGATTACTTATTTGCGTATCAAGATATTTTCTTATATTTACAACGTGTTTCAAACACGTCCTTCCAATTCATTATTCTTATTCTTAGAAAAGGAGGAGGGAAATAACAAGTAGAATGAGAATTGAATATAGTTCACTTCGGAGGTGAGGGTGGTATACTAAAACGGAAATATTTATTCTATTGGAATGTATTATTTACGTATCCCGCAAACAAATACTGTTAATAATAACAATCTCATTTACATTCAAAGCACCTCAGGGCCTGAACTCCCATCAGCATATTAACACACACAACCGTCTGTCCCGAATCCCAGAAAGTTCAAGCATATAATTATAGTTAATGTCATCATATTTTTCTTTGTTACGTTTGGTGGCTTTTCGTAAATGAGTGAAAGAGAACAATTTAAAAAAATAAGTAAAGGAATAAAATAATATGCATTAAAAAAATATAAATATGTGCTATAATTGGGGCGTTCAGAACCGACGTCGTCACATTATTAAAGTTGCTAAGAAAATAGACAAAGTATTTAGGAATACTTTCTCATAGGGAAAAGTTAACCTTGTTCGAAACAACCTCTTATGAAAATACTACTGATTGAAATGTCATTAATGATTTTCATGTAAAGTAAAATAGTAGAATATGATTCCTCTGAGATGGTAATGGTGCTTTTGTTACTGACTGTGGATGTAATGGTGCTTTTGTTGCAGTTACATTCTTTCATTGAGAACATATAAGAAAATATTATTCTTGTAAACAGAACCAAAATTTTTCTTTTTAAAAGCATTTGCCACTCGAAAATACCACCCGTCGTACTGAGTGTATTTGAGTTTGTTTATGTTGTGTTGGTACCGTGGCAGAATTTAAATTACGCGCTAATTCTGTCGCATGTGTAACAAGTGCCGAAGTGCATGTGTAATGAACTATGTTTCTGTTGTTTATATTTTATTGCAAAAACAAGCTATTAAACTCAAAAGTAACGGGTGAGCAAATCGGAGCGGTTCAAACTCATTAATTAAATTATTCATTATTCCGTGATCATAGTAACAGGAAGTAAGCTTAGCTGGAATGTCCATAATTTAGAAAATATTTGCATTGATTAACTCTTTAAAAACTAATGTTGAGCGAAGTATAAAATTGTGGAGTGAAATTGATCAAAGTCAGTACTTTCATTTAAGCCAATGAGCATTCAATTCGGTTGAGAATTAAAAAAAAAATTCCAGTTAACTTTCCGAGGCTTAGAATTTCATGTATTAACCATTTCTTCAGTCGTATGTTAACTTTCCCGGAGGTAATTATAACTGCTTATCACAAACAAGATCAATTGTTAATTCATTTATGTCATATTTGTATGATGAGTACTACCGGTTTAATACCAGGGAACGTGGATATGTGTCCATTAGATTACGATGGAATACTCCGATAGATTACGTTAAATACAATAGAATAGATTACGATAGAATTCTTCATTTTTTGTGTTATTTACAATATTTGGTCATTAAACGTTTTAGTAGTGGAAGTACTTTTCAAATGAGTCATATTTAAATGACAGAAAGTGGACTTGATTTCCTTGGGAATTGAGAGTCGCATTTATAACTCTCAATATTTAACTCCTCACCATGACGCTTAGAAATAAAATTCTATTCAAGCACTTGCCCTAATATTGAATGGAATAATTTATACGCGATTTTATTGTAGTATTTTTAAATGGGAAACCTAGCGTGCTATTGAATTTTATCTACTATGGGACGATAGGAGGTAAGAGGTGGGTGGGCCGGTTAGCTGGGTTCGCCAACAACTTGGTCCACGTGGTGTTATAAGAAGTAGTAAGTAATAGCAAAAGTTAGTGATATTAGAAGTAGTAGAGAGTGGATAGAACAGTTTTACAAAGTGGGACATTGAAATAAAAAGCTAAAAATGTATTCTGGTCCCGCTAGGAATTGAACCCGGCGTGATTCAGTGGCGAGTTAACATTCTAGCCCCGAGCTACCGGAGGAATATAGGTGATTTGAAACTAGTCTAAAAAAAATCCAAAAAAAGCATAAGGTGGTGAGAATTATTTAATATATGATTTCTTAGCAAAATATCATTTAGGTTTTTATTAATAACTGATTAAGATAATTTTCTACTCTGTGGTAATATTACTTGTTCCGCAAACATCTGTGTTTTGAAAAATTAGGTTCCTTCTTCATGTCGATAAATGGTGAAAATAAATTAAACATTCATTACTTTTAACGGCTAGACATTCATTTGGGATTAAAACTGACTCTTTTCTTACCTTACACAAACATTATTAGCTGATTTATTGAGTTGTCATATCTCGACACAAGCACCTTTTTTAATAATCAGTTATATTTATTTCATGACTTCACTACATCTGTGTCATCTCAGTAATTTGTTTTCTGGAAGAACAATTTTTTAAGAGCAGTCAATCCCTTACTTTCTGAATGAACTTTTGCGGGTATCTATTTTGCTAGGAGAGAACCATACTTCGAAAGACTGAAGGAGCCCACAACAGAGGGAGTGGAACATAATTGAACTGTATATCACAGACTGCTGAGTTTATTACCGTGACTGATCGTGGGAACCGTAGCGCACATGTGGTCTTGGCCCTCCTTGCCACGCTGTGGAGTGGGCAGTTCACAAGCGGCATTGGCTTGGGTTGACGAAGTAGGAGACAAACTCTGTGACGGCAGTGACACACGACGGAAGCACTTGTACTATGGAATAAACGAGAATAAAAAGAGTAGGGAATAAACGAATGAGGTTAATACATCTGATGAAAAATTTGCAAAGATGCAAACTGTATTTAGTAAAAAACGAGTTCATAAATAGGGGAATTAATGTATAATTTCAATTTCATATTTTACTGGAGCAGAAAATAAAATAACTATAAATAAAAAAAAATTACTGCAAGATAGAATAATTGAGCTCACCAAAAAATAAAAGTACATTGAATGCATAAATATAATGGAATTAATTCGATAAATTTGAATGGTGAGGAAATACATGTAATCCATACCCTACTTATATGTAATTTTTCGGAGACTTGCCGTCTAGAGTGCTCGTCTAATACTCACAAAATACGGTAGAAGAATAGCTCAAAACCTAGCTCAAAAGTACTACATAGTGTTAATATTTCACATGCTCTAAGTTAATCTAAGCGGTTATTTTTTCTGACTAATTTACTACTAGAAAACACTATTTAAGATGACTACATGCCATTTTGAGGTTGTCTATCGTATCGTAGAAGCTATAAAGAAAGGAGTTTTGATGTACAGAATTTCAAAGGTTAAATTAGGGTGAGATGTGATTTTTAAAATATTTTTTAATTCCAAGGAAAGTGGAGAAATCTCAGGGTTTTTGTCAGCCAAGCTAACACTTTACCTCCTATTTATTCTGTGTCCCTATATAGTAATAGACTTTTGTGCACACGTACAATTATGAAAGGGATCAATTATTTCCCGTTTCCATCTAGGTTTAAATTTATACTTCTTTCAATATCAAGATTCGCATATTATATAGATTTTAAAGAATACATAATTAGATTTTTCTCAATTATTTATGAAGAAATCAAAGTCTTTAGAGGATAGATAGATAATAATTTTGACAAGCAGTAATAAATAACGTAAATATTCAATTTTATGTAAACATAATGCATGTTTTGTGTAAAGTATTTAGTGCAACGGACAAGCGGACACGATGTATGCTGTACACTGATGTCAATGAAATGTTTGCTCCAGAAAGAATATTTGTATCGAAATCACAAAATTAACAGGATGAATTCCATGGGTATTCAACTTGTACCCTTATAAAAAATTAATAAAAATAATAAACCAATCAACGAATAGAAATAACCTGTAAATTAAAGGAATTGCGGCATTCTTATTTGGCTAACTTTACTAGGAGAGACCGTGAAGGAGTATAAAAAAGTGAGGGTGATAGCGGCAATGGAGGTACTATTGATGCTGATGACGGAAATGAAAAACTGGGGATAAATATCAAGTGTCGTGATAATATTGATGCTAATAGGAAGAGGGACAGAACAAAATGAGTGAAGACAATGTCAGTTCCAGCGGTGGACGCGATGACCAAGAAACGTTTCCCTGGTGGCGGCGGTAGGGATCGCATGGGCAACGGTGACGACCGAGGTGGAGGCGGACGAGCGAGCGCGTGTATGGCAGCACCTGCTCGTAAATCTGAGCGCGCGTTGGGTCCCTACCGGCGCCCTCGAGACCCTGAATCACCGGTCGGTGATCGCTCCACCTCTGTCCGCCCGGCGCGACGGCACGCGTTGGACCGTTCCGTCGTCCAAGCCATCCGTTAGGGCATCTTCGCAACGGATGGCCGACCGCCCAGATACAGCTCGAGAGCGATGTGGCTCCGATGCTAGCGCTTCTAAAAGGCGACGTTTCAGTGACGGATGCTTCGAAAGGAATAAATCGGTTTTATTTTTTCCACGTTTTATCGACAGTATTTCCGATAGTATCTTTCTTATCAAAGGAAATATTTAGTAGCGGAAACCGAGCGAATAGTTTTTACTAACAGTTCAATAATGAAAAATGTTTAAGAGTGTATAAATATATCAACTTCCAGAACACATTTCAGTTTCCACACAGTAAGAATATCGGGTAGGGGAAGGTGGGGAAAGACCTTATGAAATAACACCAAAAAAGGCATTAGGTAATTGCACAAATTAGAAACTTTTATTAGATAATTTCTTTCTAGTTCCAAACAAACAAACAAAAAATAGAATTCTCCTTCTTATATAAACTAAAAAACACAAAAGTATACAATTCCCATCTTGCCCCACACGTGGGGTAAGACGGAGCAGTCCCAGGGGAAAGATGACGTATGACACTTTTAGTTATTGCTATCTTCACAAACACAATAGATGTGAGTAGCCTCGTCATCATTGTCCTCTACACCGGCGCAGACACAGTGTGCCCACTTACCACATTCGTATTTGGCATGTGACTCCACCTTTATTGAATCCGAATATAAACCTTGGCAAAACAAGCATTCTGTATCCTCTTTTGTCTCATTCTCAAATTTTCTGACTACTTTCTTCTTAACTTTTCTTTTTGGTTTTTCATTTTTGAGTATTTTCTTTTGTTTACATTTTTGTACTTTTGTCTTTTTACATTTTGCACTTTGCTGCCTCTCCTCTAGTTGTACTTTGTACGGTGATGCTGTAATAATGGGTGTTTTACCTCGCCTTTACCGGTTTTACCGGTCTTTTTATTTTTTGTGCCATGTGCGGGTAAGGCATTTTGTTTTGGGCTAATCAGATGAAATGATAAACGGTCTTCGGATTCACAAACTGCTACTCCATCTTTCCCCAGTAACCTATCTTTCCCCAAACAGCCTTTTTTTTAAAAAAAAACGAATTTTTTTGAAGTTATAAAACCAGAGCTAATGAAATGATTGTGTTTATTACAGAAAAATAAACGTGCTTTAAGAAATTTTTTTATCCTAGATCGTAATCATAGTACAGTTAGTACAGTCACGTAAAATCTCACAGCGCACAAGCTCCACCATGACATTTGTGGCACTGAATAAGTTCCCCAAAAAGGCGTTATACGACATTATTAATGACATTAGCAGTGTCTTGTTATCTATTTCAGAATATTGATATTCCTTGGGTCCCCAACTTACCTCACTTTCCCGTCTTACCCCACCTTCCCCTACTTGCTTATTTAACCATATATTTCACAGCGTGACAGGCAACGCTTCTGGGACACCGTTTAGATGGTTGGTATTTAATTCAAAATTAAATCGTACTTTGAAGCAAAATGTTAAATTATTAGTACATATAGTTTTTGTCTCTTTCATATCTTACTACCCGCTCTTCCACCCAACCGAGACTTGGGAAAGGATGTTGGATTGTCAGAAAACGTATGGTATCGAACCTACATTTGTCTGGAGTAGGTGAGGGAAAATCTCACCTATTTTAACCGTGCAAGTTTAGAACCCACCCTTTACTACTCAGCGATTTCGAGGAAGCGAAGACGCTGCCACTATACCTTTCTGTCGGTGTAGTGAAAGATTGCGCTAAGACGAGTGCTGTAAATATATTTTTAATTGTACTTTATGTTTGTGCAATTTTTTATAAGAACGGCAGGAGAAAATGGTGCGTTTACAGTTTTATATTTACATTTTATGAATAAGGTACAGTGGTCGCAAGAGAGATTTTAAGAATCAGAGACAGGTGAAAATTAATTAAAACGAGCCGAAATACAAGAACATGAAACCTAGGGAAAAAGTGATGTGTTATTCTTTCCATGACGTCCTATATACGTCAAAAATTATTATACGAAATAGTTCAGATGTTGGAACAGAACGTAAGTGGTGCAGGTTGCATATCTGGTTGCCAATTTGCCTTTTTCAAATTTTAGTCTTAAAATGGGAAATAAGTTACGATAATAAACCCAGTGAAGTGGAATTTACAAGGAAATGAAACCTTGCGTACTATTATCTATATTATTTAGTAGAACTGTTAAAATATCCGAGTAGGTCCAAAAATTATTTTTCTTCACATTTATTAAACTTCCTGTGGGAAGTTGCTAACATATCAATGCGTATTTATAGAATATTTCTTCATATTAACAGAATTTTCAGAGGGAAGTTGCGTATTGTATCAATGCGTATTGAATAAAGTTAAAACAAAAGAGCAATTAAATCTGGTATCTATCATTACAGTTCATGAATAGATTAATATATTGTCCATAAATCCATCGTATTAATTTATATTTGGCGTTATTATCAACATTCATTGTATATCTTGTATTGAAACTCAGAAAGATACACAATATTTACTCTCAAATAATTTCAATTACTATCAAATATTATGTGTGATATGTATCATTGAAAAGGAATCATAATTCACAATACGTAATTTAGCAAAACGAAATCTGTGAAGT
The DNA here is from genome assembly GCA_002313205.1 of Laupala kohalensis. Classification (NCBI taxonomy): domain Eukaryota; kingdom Metazoa; phylum Arthropoda; class Insecta; order Orthoptera; family Trigonidiidae; genus Laupala; species Laupala kohalensis. The sequence continues at coordinate 916,310 of NNCF01125945.1, forward strand.
TGGAGTACATTGCAGAACACAAAGCCGAAAACTCGATGTGAGCATCATATTTGATAACCTAATTCATTAGCACAAAATGAATCTTCACTCTGACAATAATACGGAATAATTTCATTTTTTCGTTAAAATTATTACGTAACGATCTCAATAAATGAAATAATAACTGAATAAAACTTTACCAATATCCAATAACTGTATTTTTATCTGATTGTAGAATTTTCATCCAATCTGTGAGACTGTCATTTGCTCTATGATTTGTTTTTGCTATTGAATTATACAGACAACCACTGACTCTTTTTTTCTACAATCGACAGGTGAATTAATATGATGTAGCTGTAGACAAATATACGTCATTTTTGATTCAATATTTAAGGTTATCAATAATTGCACGTCTTTTTTCTTTAGAAGAAATGTGTTATCGACTATTTTCATTTTTAATTTTTAAATTATTCGACCTCTTAATAGTGGAAGATGCTAATATTATTAGTTCACTGATTATATTATTTAACCATTTTAAGTAGAATAAAATTATATGTGTCTGGATGTCCATTAGTATACAGGAGTAATAAGTAGGAGTGTTACACCGGGTCCATTAGCGTCAACGTAGGAAAAAATAACAACTGAACTCATATTTACTCTTTTTCCACCAATTGAAGTTTACTCACACAAATCAAAAATTACGTTTTAGATAATGTGAGTTTATAAAATTTGCAGAAAAGTGAAGAATTAGTTAGTGAAATATCACATTTCACACCAATGTTCATCTTGAAATGAGATATTTAAAAACGTCTTTGTGAGTCTCTACAATACGAAAGAGAAAATCTGGGCTCTAATGACCTCGATGTTGACGAGCCCTAAAGCCCCCCCCCAAAAAAAAAAGAAAGAAAAAAGAAAAAGAGAAAATCGTTCAAAGTATAATATTTAATGGTTTCTTTCTCAACGTATATGAATCAGTCACTACAACGCCACTTTTAATTATATGTATAGTGTTCGGTTTAAGAAATGAGTTTTCTTTACTCTAAAGATATATTTTACGCATTATTAAAATCAAATGAAATAAGACGATGAAGAAACGCGATATAGAACCCTAAATCTTCATCCGCATCACATTGTTATGAAGGGAAATACACCATTAAATAAATATTTTAACAGGACAAAAATCCTACAAACACGAAACTTGTCAGAACGTTAGTATTTGTGTTCACTTTAATGAGGAAAGAAAATCGGACACTCCAGATCCTCTACGTTGGGTCCCCCTGGGGGACTCAAAAGTGCCTGCAAAATGTTTTTTTGTAAAAATATTAAAAAACTTTGCAAGATATCCAAAAAGTTAAAATAGAAGTTACAGCTGAAAAAATTTGCAACGTAAGAATTTTTTCGTCAGACGCACAGAAACCGAGATATCCTTTATATTAAACATTTCTGTGATTTTGCTGTCTTATATATTAAGAATTTATGGAATTTAACCCATAATCTCCAAGAACGGGTTATTGTATTTCCCACTCCGTTCGCCGCGACAACGCTCGCGGTTCACCGGTGAAGCTCCGCGCCGGCGGTCAGCGGAGCGTAACCCCTCGCTGCCAATGGCGAAAAGGCGGTGGGGCGACGTAGGCGGCGTCGAACAAGTATGAGCGAACGGGGAGGAGGAGATTCGATCGTCAGATGATGGTCGGCACAGTCAGAGGCTCTTCTCCACTCGTCAGGTGATGGTCAGCATGGAAAGAGGATCTTCTCCACTCGCGAGATGCCGGTCGTTACGAACCTATGGTTTTGGTCACTGATCAGAGACTGGTCGGCCCGAACATGCTCTGAGGCACAGCCATATGGTTTTTGTTCTTCGTTCTTTTTTCTCTTTCTCAATTTTTTCGTATTATTTTCTTGTGATATGAACGTGTATTAAATGTTGAATAATGTGTTGAAGCGTGTTTTTCCTCCCGGTCCATCACGTGACCATCAGTAGCTTCTTCAACTCCCAGCCGAGCATTCGGACCACTCTCCTTAAATTAGAAAAGGAGTGTGTTGTTTTCAGTCACTGTGTATTATATATACTGTGTTTGTGTAAAAGGGTATGAATATATTCCAACAAATATTTGCAACGCTTCAAAAAGGTACGTTTTTGCTTTCGTTACCTGTGTGTATGTGTGCACATAAATACATTAATGCACAAATTCACATCCAAATAAATGGTAGTACATGTACACTACTGATAACATAAAAGGACCCATTTATTTTTCTAAGTCCCACGCTCTGACAACTTTTGGATCTGTTTGGTTTGCAACGGCTCTCTCCTCCTGTTTCCCCTTCGACAGAGGAACGTTCGTTAGACCAATCGTAGGTCTATTTGAAACGGCGCCCATATTTGGAAGACATCGTGCGGAGGGTAAATCGTAACGAGATAAAATGTTTAATTACACCGCTATTAAAGAAATTTTTTTTGTATTTTTTTATTATACACATTTTGGACTTCTATAACAAAAATATTCTGTATATTCTTGACTTCAATAAACTTTACCATTGTCTATATTTAAACGACATATCGAGATTCGTTGTCTCAAAAGATGTCTTCATAGGCAATGTAAACGATATTAGAGGTTCTGTAAAAAATGTTTGCGTAATACTGTGATAAAATATAGTTTTTAACAGAATTTAAATATAATTGCAAGATATCATATGGAATCGGTATAATTCGAATCACAAATTTTAAGGGTTATTATTATTATTACCAAATAATAATTATTAATTATCTTGTTCATTCTATCGCGTCAAAAACTGTCATATTGTAACAAAGACATGAAGATTTCATCCTCCGTACATCAAAACTTAGCATGACATACAAATACGAATACTGTTAGTTTAAAATCAATAAATGCATACAAATTTTTCTAAACTAAATACTGTGCTCCAAATGAATAAGATAATAAAAAGAAAAGTCACAAAAACAAATTTACTCCACTACTACATCAAAAAATATTTAATATCTCCATTTACTTATGTAACTTACAAATCTATTAAATCTTAAATCCCGCGGTGTTGCAGGAGGCAATTCAAGAATAAAAGAATGTCATTCATTGTCAAACCGAATAAAACAGGCAGGCTTGAGTGGCTATTTATTTGTTCGAATTTTTCCACAGATATTTTACCTTCTCCAGCAAAAGTGTAATTGGCTGAGAACACTAAAGCACTGCTATTATTGTTCTGTCACCACAAACAAGGTGGATTCGAATCCTAGTGTGAACTGATTTTTGAAAATGGTTTATACCACAATTCAGCTCGTAATATCTGTTTGGGAGCTGTAATGAACGAAACCTTAATTCATGCTCTCACATTGCTTTGGAAAATCTTAAAACATACGCTGAGCAATTGTCAATTCGGCAACGTAGCATTACAACATACATGGCAACGTAGCAGGCCAAAGTTCATCTTAGCAAAGTTGCTGACGAGACGACAAAGTTTCTATAAAATAATTTCTATTCATGCTCTCTTTAAGTTTCGATATTTTAGTTTCTTCATGTGTAAATGAAAGTGTTCAATGATATATTTTGCGAGGAATTTAGAAAAGTTCTTCAAAATTTCAATAAACATGTGCAAAAAGAATTTATATTGAATTTAAAAGCGAATAATTTATATTTAAAGAAAACAATGATACTAAATTTTATATTGAGTTTAAAAGCAAATAATTTATATTTAAAGAAAACAATGATTCTTAAAGAAATTCATGAGTTCGTAATTATACCCCTAGTTTTAAAATTTTATTTTAATAAAAATATTGAGTAGGAAACGGGTCTAATATATATATCCAAACTATATTTTCAATAAATATTTATTCACATAGCATCTAGATTTACAACATTATACATTTGGAGAACAATATTTACTAAAGAAAAAGGTATATGCTCCATTAATTATGCAATTTTATTATAAACAATCAATTACTTCATTTTTTGTTAAACAGTCTATTGCAATTTAATCGTGCGTGGTCAATGTTGTGATGCTAGTTTAGAATCATCTTCAGGGTCCCTGTATTCTTATTTTGTATTTTTTCTAATTACACTACATTATTGTAGATAAATTTATTTTTTCTACAAACATTAAAAAGGAAAAAACAAAACCCTAGATGTTGTGAAGGTTTAGCCTTTCAGAGTCATAATGCATTTTACACTAACATAAAAGTAAAATGTATTCATCTCCGCGAGAAATTTCTTCGTTGTTCCTGCTCTATCATTTGACAATCAAATATAAAAGTTTCTTCTATTTGTTAAACGAAATTACGTGTCATTGGCGCCTTCGTCGTATGTCCGAGAGGAAAATTTCAGCGATCTAAATTTCTAATTTTACAGCCAGTAAAAAGTAGAACGCCATTAAAATATTATGCATAAGTAACATAAATATTACAATGAAAAAACATATTTCGTATAATATCCCATATTTGTTGAACACTTTCTGAGAATATGAAATTCTCTGTTGATTTGACTGCAAAATGTTACGTTAATTGGAGAAGATTTCTAGATTTAAAATAATAAATCCTTAGAATATGACACTGAATCAGGAATACGGGGAACTACAAGTTACAATAACTTAACATTTAAAACTAAATACGACCTTGTTAACTGCCTCACTCGATTTAAATTTACTGTAAATATTATACTGAATGTCTGACTAATACGTTTATCTTCATAAATGTAACATCCATGTTGCTTCGTAAAAAGTTATATACCCGCAAAGAATGTTTCTAAATGACAATGTTCGTTCCCTGCTCTGGAAATCAATAAATAATACTGAATATCGATACTAACATTATAAATGAGGAGTGAGTTAAGTATGTAGAATATATAAAGTATTTCAATTGTAAAAAAAATCGTCAACGAGGTTTTCATATTATTGATCTCTGATTACTTTTTTAGGTTGCACGATTACTACCAAATTGTTATATCGTGGATAAATATGTCACTAGAAGATGTAATTTATTTGTTCCTTAAGTAGTTTTATATTATTTATAACTCGAGAATTAAACTTTTGTGTTATTAGTTCATATTTGAGACAAACGTTTTCTATATTTATCTAATTCCTTTTCACATATATTGTCATTTGTAGGCAATGAGATTTCATTTCTTTACTTCACTGTATAAATATAAGAAAATATAGGAATATTTATAAGTAATTTGTGATTCTAATTATACCAATTCCATACGATATCTTGCCATTGTATTCAAATTATGTTAAAAACTATGTTTTCTCTCAGTATTGCGCAAACCTTTTTTTATAGAAAGTCTAATATCTTTTACATTGCCTGTGAAGACCTCTCGAGACAGCGAATCTCGAGATGTCGTTTTAATATAGAGAATGGTAAAGTTTATTGAAGTCAAGAATATACAGAATATTTTTGTTATAGAAGTCCAAAATGTGTATAATAAAAAAATACAAAATATTTCTTTAATAGCGGTGTAATGAAACATTTTNTTCCAAATTTGGGCGCCGGTTCAAATAGACCTACGATTGGTCGAACGAAAGTTCCCCTCTCGAAGGGGAAGCAAGAAGAGAGATCCGTTGCAAACCAAACAGATCCAAAACTGGTCAGAGCGTGGGACTTAGAAAAATAAATGGGCCCTTTTTTGTTATCAGTAGTGGACAAACACTTATATACCCATATTAAGCCCTCTTTACTCCACAAAATCGGTCTAGATGTTAAAAAATGCTATTCTCTCGTATTGTCCAAAAATGCCTTAAATGAAGAATTGTGAAAAAATGTGAGCGGTTTATGTGCGTCTGACGAAAAAATTACTTATTACCGAATTCGTAGCAAATTTTATCAGCTACAACTTCAACTTTTAACTTTTTTGATATCTTGCGTGGTTTTTTGAGATATTTACCAAAAAAACATTTTGCTGTCCCTTTTGACCCCCGGGGGTCCCACCTGTCCACTGGATTGTCCTATTTTATTTCCCCATTAAAGTTACCCCGAAACCTAACTATCTGCTAAATTTCGTGTCTGTATGATTTTTGTCCAAATTTTCAAAAAAATCAGACTTTATTCAATGGTGTAAAATCCTTTTTCAAGGATGAAAGCTTCGAGGTTTCATGATGAGTTAATTTGACAAATTGAAATAAATCATCAAGTAATACAAATACTGTTCATAGAAAAATCATCGTTCATTAAAAACATACGTCTCGGCCTAAATAATTGTTTGTTCATAATTAACGATATTTTTAAATACTTATTCAAGGAAAATACGTTAATACAGAAGTCCGTTGCAGCGTCTCGCTTTTACTTTTCCCAAGGATTTACGTACATTCGCAGCCATCCGTTACCAACTTATTTATATACCTGTGCCCTCCAAGGTGTCGTAACGACCTGAATGCTACCCGAGTCGAGCTCAGAAATTGCGTTTCGTTTTTCATGTTGATTGACGACGTGGATTCCGAGGGAAATCGTAAAGCTTCTCTTAGAAAAGGTAGATCGATTGTTGACGTATCGATCGACTATATAGTGCGTTCTTAATAAATTGATGTTTGGCTAAAAATTTATTCTGTAATTTGTAATAATCAGTTAAATTTATTAACTCTGAACAAAAACACTAGTGCTATGAATTTACTCAGATAATATTCCAAATTTGTACAAATTTGTACGTTGTCTTCAAAATCTGTTTGAAAAGATTTAAAATCATTATCTACTTCCCTATTCATCAGCTGTAACTATTGTTTCGTTGAGTAAATATTGTTTGTTATATTTTAGACTTAATTATCACTTTTTGAAAACTGGAACTATTTTCAAGACCAAGAAAAAACAAAGATGTATCAAATGCAAAGATACATCACATGTTGACTTTGAACTAAAAACAGGGACGTAACAAGGTCACGGATATTTAAACATTTGATTAAAGCGACGAAAGAAAACGTACATAGAATAGAAACAAAGAGGAAAATAAAGGAGAAATTATTTTGACCGACAACTCATAACAGTATTTTTTCTGATTCGAACTAAGAAATGTGAAAAAAAGGAGGCAAGTGAGAGTAGAACTATTTGCCAAACAATTTTTATGATGACATAAGAATATTATGGAATATTAAAGCGTTTTGTAATATTTATGAATAATAAACATAGTTTAAGTATTTTTTTGTTTATAGTTGCGATAATTTACATTAAATGTAAAAAAGTAAAACATGGTAATCAAAAAACATTTTTAAGGGAAAAATAACGTTAATTCATTAATAAGTATATTTATTTTAGTTTGATATCGTTTTGTGAAGGTATTTCACTAACTTATGTATCATTGCCTTCGCAGAGATATAACACATTTCTGCCAACAAATGATTAATTTTTCCGAGGTACGCACAGAAAGATTCACAATATCCTTTAAACCCACCATAAAAGTCCCTTGAGTGCGTTTCAACAAAACGATCCCTGAATCAATTATCTTCTCAAAGCAATACATTGGCAAATTTAATTTGTCTGCGATCACAATCATCACATTTCTGATAATTCCTTTCATGCTTATTTCTTTTTCGTTTCAATAGCATTTGTATCTGTATTGGTTATACTCTGTCTCTCGGATCCCGTCATAAAATGCGCCTCATCCAGTCAAAAACTCTCTTCGACATACATGATTACAAGGGACATCTCCATCTGAAAAAGAACAACGAGCCTCCTCGCTCACTTGGAGCGTTTTCATTTCCAGCTGACCATGCTTTTGTTACCATCAATTATTCCGCTAATTCTAATTAAAAGAAACGAACTAGAAGCGATGTTATTGCAAAAAACTTGAAAACATTCGGAGAATAGAAGGTGAAATTCGGAGAATAAACGTGGAATTTTTCCTTTTCACTTCGCTGTGTTGAAACGTTTGTCTGTCATGGACGGATGACCGAAGTGTTGTCTTTGGCGGCCAGAGGGGAATAAAGAGACGAAGGGTGCTGATAGGGAGAGGAAGAGGAAGAAGAAGGAAAAAACGCGCGAAAACCTCGCGTCTGACACGAAGAGCTGTCGTGGACTCGAGTGAGTATACAACTGTAGTCTTTAAAAGCACCCAAATATTCGGTACTGAAATCCTTTATGTATCCTAGTATATTGCTAATGAGGTCCTTGAAGGTAAAGGAGGGGGGGATGGGGAGGCAGGGAATTGACTGAGGGAGAGAGAGGGGTGTGTGAAAAGAGATGGACGAAGGGTCGTGAGTTTGAGGAGGGGAGGGGGGAGGTGGCTTTTGTGAGTACATAGGCTTTACTTCAGTTTGAATTTGAATACGGAGGTTCCCTGTTCTCTAATAAAACAGACGCTGGGAATGAAACTCTCTAGATCCATTTCCCCTTTCTTCGGGTAATTACAGCAAACTGCTTTTAAGTGGGAACGAACGGGAGGGGAAGCCACGCGCATACAAGTTAGAGCGTCCGAATGAAAGAGAAGCTTTCTGATTCTAAGCCACGTTATAATTGGCAATGGATACTGCGTCTTAATATGCTGGCGTTTGATGATTCGAAGAATAAGTAGACTGAAGGGGGGGGGGGAGGAATCGGTTCTTCGTGGAAATGATTTTCTGTCGTGTCGAAACTCATTTTCTTAAAGAGGGGCGGGATAAGAACCAAGAAGAAGAGGCAGCAAAGGGTAGAAATTAATTTTAAGAAGTGATTATAGAGAAGTAACCATGCTAATTTGTGAGCTTAAGAAGCGACTTAAAAATTATTACGCTCCGCCCTCATGGAAGGATATAAGTAATGGTGGCTGAAATATATTAACGGTTTAGCGTAACTTCTACCTTATTTTGTAAAAGAAATCTATGTGGACATGTCTTTAAAACCGGATTCGCAAGGACGAAAATGTGTTTTGTCCTAGCTTAATTACTCAATAGTAATATTCCTATCGTTATCCTTTTATAGCAAGTGATGTGCGCGTAGAGCATTATCGCGAGTAGTTAAAAAATTTTCAAGGTTCAGAAAACAGTTTTCAAAGTAATGCTTACTCCTCGGGCATTTGGTAACTTTTTGGACAATGAACATTTTATTCTTTAACTCGTATTGGAAATCATAGGAAGAGCAGGCCTGATGACTTGAGCCTAACCACGAAATAAAAGTTTATTATTATTAACATATCAATGAAAAATTAGGGTTTAAACATATGTCTATAAATATTTATTGTTGTTCTGAAATTATATTCCTTTTGTTTGATGTTTTGGTGTGAGGCTATTTTAAGAGACCTTTGTCAGAACTTAATCGAATTTCTTTCAAAGATTTTATACTCAACGAAAATTTTATTTTCAACATGATTTTTTTCTTCTGAAATTTCACAATTACTTGTCTATTTTTCACATTATTATTGGATTTTTGCAGCTTTGAATTAGTATTGTTTCTATCACTCGGTCACGCGAAGCAATTACTGTTTCTTTTTAGGTTCCTAATTACCCATATCCTGAATAGGATGAGTAAATAATGGAAAATGATTTTGCTTGAAATTTCTGGAAATATGCGAAGGATATCTTTGCGATTTTTTCTTTAAATTTACGATTATATTTCCATTACTTGGTTTTTATATATCCTACTATTTTGCTCATTTCAATCTAGAAACTGTAGAACACCTAGAGGATCTCATCAATTTCTATTTCCAATTTGGTTTAATATATAATTTGTTTTGTTATAAACGAAGTAAATAAATGACATTTCGCAACTCAATAAAATTACTATAATTTATTTCTGAAATGAAGAGGAAAGGGTTTTTTGTAGTATCACAACCCTATTCGTTCCGTGAAATATAAAACATTCGCAATTACGTCTTCAACTTCTCCTCGCGCGCCGTGATCGGTGTATTTCTCATCCAATTACGAGAAGAGGGGCGAGAGAAGGACGGGAAGAAATTCGACTGAGTAGGTATCTTAATTGCGCCGTAATTTCATGGAGACGGAGTGGTTCACTTTAAGCTGATATTGCGGGCCCTTGCGGCTTAGCAGGCAGCAACGCTCTCTGGTGTTGCAACGCCGCAGCTGCGTTTCCCCCTCGCTCAAGACACTGAGACGCCTTGTCCCGAAAGCAGCCTGCTCTCTCTTTTTCTCTCTGGTTCCCTCTCTCTTCTCCCTTTTCTCTCTCTCTCTCTCTCTATCTCTCTGGCTCCTTCTTTTTCCTATCTTTCAAGTCACTATAGTTCATGTCAGTAAAGATTCTCTGGATACATTATTTTTCAAGGTTATGAGTTTGCATTTTCCGATGTTCGTCCATATGTATGCTTACCATTAATAAACTTTCAGAATTTGATATATTATATTTTGCATAAGAGATAATATTACTTTGAGGGATGAAAAGTTGATAATTAAGGTTTCTGATCTAAATCTAGCTTAAGTTGTTCATTCAATTCAAAAATTTTGCTCTCACTATGTTATTATTTTGACACTATTCTTACGTATTGCATCAGTTACTTGAAGCAATGTAGTTTTTCTAAAAATAGTATATCATGACATAGTCATATAAGGATATACAAAAGAGGCAAAACACCAAAATAGAGTTCTGCGAAGAACTTTGGACACAGAATGATTCTCTTCCTAAGATGCACATCAATTTGATTCATATTCGTGAAACCAAAATACGAGATATTAAATGTACGTCATTACTTGAAACTACTTTTGAACTACGTTCTTATGTGCCGTAATTGCAGCTAGTTGTTTCTTACGAGACAACGTACAAGAGAAATATTTATCTAATTACGTAACATATTTATGCATTGGCTGAAGTTTTAGAATATGTATGGCTATCCCACGCTTTCTGTACACAATACCATGTAACAGTGAATAATATTACAGGTAAAATATGAAGAGGGAATCAAACTAAATCTCACTTCAATATTACGGAAGGAGAAAAAGCAACGATGTATATAGAAAATCGCTCCATGCTCTGGCTTTATTTAAAAACTCTCTAAACATACAGTACAACTTTTAAAGCTGCACAGCACAATGACTTGACCAAAAATTTATTTAATACTCATTCGAGTAAATCAATCCGTTTACAGATTTAAATCTTATAGTTCTAAAAAAATAGATCTTTCTTGAAATAATACATCGTTAGAAAATATACCAATAACTCAACAAAACATATTAGTAATTGTCTTACAAATTCATATGTCCATGGTCAGTTGTATTTGATTCTTTCTATTTTTATTTTCTACAGATATTCTCATGATCAAACATTGTGACTTTGTATGAAATGGCTGGGAAGAGACAAATTCAAACTTCTGGGTGACTTTGGTTATATAGAAAGTTCCGCTAGTATGAAATGGAGATGGAACAATATTGGATATATTTCCTGACTTATAATTAATTTTGTTTGTTCCATGATAAGTTCTCAATTTTTCTATACATTAGATTACTGTAAGTGCATTCGTCTTGAATAATTGGATTTCATATAATGTAATCTAATGGAACGCGCAATACTTCTAAGAAAATGAGAACAATCATTGGAGTTGACGGCCGAAAATTGCTGCTCAATTATCTGAGAGAGAAAAGCTCTACGCTGCTTTATTGAAATTGCAATGTGTATGTGCTCGTGATTTGTTGACGAGGTTGTAAGACGCAACTTGACAAAATTGTAAAATTGTGAGGTGAGTCTTACATTCCTATCGATCTACCGAACCGACCATCTAGCTAACTACCATCACCACAGGAGAAATTATCATCTTTCTCCTGCCTTGATGCTTATTATTCTACAACTGTTTCTAATTTATCAATTAACACGAAAGCAAAATTGATAAATATCTGATATACCGTAAAAAATATTTAAGAAAATCCGTAAAGAATGTAGTGAATTCCCACACTGTTCTTCAGTCTATTACTTTTCTTTCTCCAGTTCTTGTTGACTGAGAAAGCACTAGTTTGATGCATCGCTAAGTTGAGTAATATGAAATTTTCATCATATGTTGCTTTCACCTCTTGAAAGAAATTGTTAGATTAATCACATTTTTGTAAACACTGAATATCGCCACCATGCAGTTCTTGCCTTCGAAATTCTATTAATTATTTGTACTGTAATTTCTGTGCCAAAAGAGTTATATCTCTTCAGTATATTGAGACGAACTAAAACTGTTATCCAAAATTACTCGAGAATAAAACTTATTTATCGGTTGATGAAATGTAAATGACTCTCACGAAAATTAATAACTTACACAATATTTGAAATGGTACTATCTTGACAGATATTTTATCTTCCAAATGCTACTGACAGACCTGTATAATACTCGCAAATTACAGAGCTGTCAGTGCCGGTAAAACCTCGCAAATCAACGATCGCTGAATTGAAGCTGTGATTGTTCGTCCCTGGAGACAGAGTCGCACCACCGATAACAGCCGTGTTAGCGCCCGCCGTCTTGCGTCAAGGGAGAATCGCGCGGCGGGGGAGGGGGGTTGGCCCCGTTGACGTGACGTGCCAAGGGAAGGAAGGGGGTTAAGGAGGAGGGTGAAATCCGGGCGGCGCCCTGGGACACGCGAACGGCCCGACTCCCCGACCTCGCGCCCTCACTCCCCTGCTGTCACGTGTTTCGAAGGGTGGCGCATAATAGACGTCTCGCAAGTAGCACTCCATGTCTCAACCGTTGATTTTCCCTTGTCCTCCAAGGTGCTTATCTAATATGCCCTGAATTCGGGGTGAAGCTCACTCCAGAAGCTGCTGTAAATAATTTTTGAAATTGATTTATTTAATAATGGATCCACCAACACTGCTACAAATGGTAACGAATTTAATTTAACGACCTTATAAACATTGGCATAAAAGGTAAAAATATGATTCGTTATATTTCTCCTTCGGTCTAATTTACCCGGAATCAGTCAAACTATTACAGTCAATTCTAAGGACATGATGAATCAAATAACTTTGTAGAAAATATTTCTTTTAAATACATATGCCATTTTTCAATTGTTCCTTTCCAAGTGCTCTCAAAATAGATTCTCTTTGAATCGTGTGTTTGAGAGATAACTCGTCATACAGTGAAAATTGAATTATATTTATTTGAGACAACATGTATGAATACCTAGTTATTCGTTTCTTAAACAAATTCATTTTCATGAGTTATGTTGTTTCAGTAAGTTGTGTTTCATTTTATGTGTTTATATATAAAACAATGCGTCCAACCTTATATCAAAAGCAACTCTTAAAAACTCAAAAAAAACAGAATGTGTTTTTTTAAGTAATGTATTAATCAAACATCTGTGACTTTTCTTTTGTGCTTATAATATAAAAAAGGTTTTTTGTCTTTATTTTTTCTTCTTCCGTTTCATGTTGTTCTTTTTACCTTGGTACGATTTTAAATGTTTCTCTCGAAAACGAATTCTCTCGGTGATACTATGAATCAAGCAAACGTATTGTATTCAAAACTAGGACAAAACGTCTTTTCATGATCTTCAATTTAGATGAATATAGATGAAATGGTTACTTATTTCTAACTACTACTTGTGTTTTGTAAAACTGTTACTGTGAAATGTAAAAGAAAATTCACTACTCACGATCTTAAAGTGATATTGTATGTCAGACACAAACCGATGGTCCTTAAATGAAGATACTTGATTATTTTTTCGTATTTTAATAAATTATAAAAAGAACATGAATTGGTTTAAGGTAATTCAATCATCAGATTTTCAGAAAATGTTGGGGAATCATTTCCTTCACCACGTCAATGAGCTCTCCAAGATTTATCGTTCAGGATTAGTTAAAGAATGTTTCAGTTTTTACTTGAAATATTTTTAATATGCTTCCCCAGTGATTTGTTTTTATACAAGTGATAACGATTTTTTCTGACGTTTAGAGCAATTTTATGCGCAAGGGAGATCATGGTTGAACTTTCGCGAGTAAACTAAGCTAAGAGATACATTTCCAGTTCCACTTGTTAGTTCTCAGAAGTTTAGAGAAAAAGGTAATGGTTAATAAGAGAAACTGTAGTTGCCTTGAATGAACTTTTGTCTCGTGAATGTTTGGTGTAACTTCTACAATTCAAAGTTGAACTAACCTCTTCTATTCGTACAACCGAAAAAGAAGTCCAGTTCCTTCTTTGGAGAGATATTGGTGTCGTTATTCTACCTGTGTGCGAAGAATATTCTTTTGATGAGAGAATGTTCACCTTTTATTTTAGGCTTAACTAAAAGAATGGAACTTGTGCATAATTTTTTCAGAAAATTTTGCCATAAATTTTTTCCTTTGTCTTTTTTTCTAGTAATTTCCATTTCTAAATTTAAGTTAATCTCCTTTACGAGTAAATTAAAACACTTAAATGTTCTTTGTTTCACAAAAGTATTTAATCATTTTATCATTTCGTCCCAGAATATTATTTATTAGTAGTTTAATATCGTTATGATATAAAACATTTAACATTTGCATTAATAGCATCTTTTTCGTACATTGATTTTTTCTCAGTTCACTTACTGTAAAAATATCAATTTAAGCGAGCAACGAAAAAACATCATTCGTAATACAAATATATGTACTTAATATATTAGATAAAATGGAAACTTGAAAAGAAGTATTTTGAAACAATATCGATGCAACCAACAGAAAGGATTGTATTTGATCTATTTTGAAATAGTTAAAATTTGTATTAACTCTCACCTTGTTACATGCAACCTCCATTAAACCTGTAAAAAATACCTTATATACAAAATCCTAAAAGATATAAAAACCGTTGATCTCTACATTTAAGTCCTTTGCGTCAGATCTGGCAATTGAAAATGGATTGTGGGAGAAATTCAAGGAATATTTATTAGGTAAATTTAAGAAAACACTCCAGTAAGAGATTTTTTGATAAAACTATTAACTGTTGTTGTTTAAAAACTGGTATTGTTTAAAAACTGGTAGCTCTGTGAATTCTGACGAGTATTACTTTTATTTTATTTTCTAAATGTGAGAAACTTCAAAAAACGAGTGAATGTCAATCAAAATATAAAAACAATATCAAAAATAATGTTTCAACGAAAACCTTTTCTTGATAAATACGTTGAAAAATGAGGTTTATGCCCATTGATTTTTGCCATTTTATACCATTGAGTGAATCCAAGTCTGTTTTAAAATAAATCAGACCTATATAAACAACAACTGTAAAATGCTTAAAAAGTACTCGCATAAAGATAATGATAGTGTTTTATACCGAAAGTTTAGCCTTCATTATATTGTTTTCAACTATATTATTATATTATTTTTGACAAACGAAGACCATTTTCGAGTTCAAAAAACAGAAAATGCTACTTATTTTTCAAAATTAATTTTCCAAAATACAATATCTCGGATTTTCGCAATTGTTATTTGTAAAATGCCCAAATGCATTGAATATTTATTGGTAAATATTTGATCCCTCTTTTTGCATAATTGACAGAGATATAGTGAATTACATCGTGGTATTATATTTTACGATTTAAGTAGTTTTTCAGAATTCATGATTACTCGTCTTTTGAACTCTATT
Source organism: Laupala kohalensis (assembly GCA_002313205.1). NCBI lineage: Eukaryota > Metazoa > Arthropoda > Insecta > Orthoptera > Trigonidiidae > Laupala > Laupala kohalensis. The sequence continues at coordinate 931,714 of NNCF01125945.1, forward strand.
CATAAGTAAAACACAATTGACTGTAATTGTGTTTTGAAATTTGTAGTAAAACTATATTTGAGTAGTAAGAAAAAAGTAGAATATTATGAATTATGTTATAAAATAAAATCTACTTAATTTCTTAAGTTAATTAGTTTCCTCTTGCAATTTCATTATTTGTGAGTGCGTATCAAAAAATGTTTATGCCGTAACTGATAATCCTCGATTTCGGGTAGATAAATCACATTCTATTTGAAGAAAAACGTTCAATAATGATCGAATGTTAATAAAGTAGAAACTCAGTAATCAATGAAGATTATATTGTTGGTTAAAATAAGTACTTGACTTTAGTCCCATTGAAATATTCAATTCGCTGTTGTGAGGAACAATGGTCGGGACTAGCAAAGCATGTTCACTGGAAATTTAAAAAATATTGGTTCGCAAGAAGAAAATTACAAGATAGTTTACAGTTTTTCCGCAACATAACCGTTTTTATTTCAATATAGATCTAAAACTGAGGTTGGTTCAGAGTGTATTAATCATGAAAAAGTGTTTTTAACTTTTTATGAGCAAAGTGTGGAAAAATCATTGTGGACTATCACATGTGACTTCGAAATTAAACATAATGAAGAATTAAAGGAAATTCATCATCTTTTCAATGAGCGATTTCCTGATTCAAGAGTTTCTTTTTCAAAATTTGCGCAATTGCGACCAAAACAATGCGTTTTAACTGGTGCTGCAAAAACTCACTCAGATTGTGTGTGCACAATCCATTAGAATTTCAAAATGATGTTAACGGGCACACACGTAACGCCTTTGACTGTTGGAGGTAAAAATTTATAAAATTACAAGTCAATTGACATTTACTTATGAATAGTTGAAAAGACGATGAATTCTATTCTGAAAAACTACTTCAATCGTGAAATACAATGCCTCGATGTAATTGACTATATCTCTGTCAATAATGAAAAAAGGGATAAAATATTTGCCAATGAAAATTCAATACATTTGGGTATTTTTGAAATAACAATCGCGAAAATACGAGATATTGTATTTTGGAAAATTAATTTTGAAAAAAGTGGCATTTTCCGTTTTTGAACTCAAAAATGGTCTTCGTTTGACAAGAATAATATAATAATATGGTTGAAAACAATAGAATGGAGTCTAAAATTTCCCTAAAAGAAACTATAATTATCTTTATGAGAGTTCTTTTATAAGCATTTAGCATTTACTCTTCATATAGACTTGATTTATTTTAAAGCAGACTTGGATTCACTCAATGGTAAAAAATGACAAAAATATGAAATCAATGGGCATAAACCTCATTTTTCGACGTAATTAACTAAAAAAAAAAGGTTTTCGTTGAAGTTCGCGATGGCCGACTTTCTTTTTTCTTTTCTTTTTTGCCGATTATGCAGAGAATATAGATAAACGTGTGTACAATATTACCCGAAACTTCAATATATACAAAAATTTTAAAAAAAGAATCAAAATGTTATTAACAAACGGAGTCCAAACATGACGAGTTAAACATCTATACAAATAATATAATACTTTTTGAACTTTGTTATGATTTTAACTCTTTTTTTATTAACTTGAAGCAATAATGGGGAAACAAAGTCAAAATAATGTTGCAATGTTGTTATATTATATATATATATATATATATATATATATATATATATATATATATATATATATATATATATAGTTTTTTTGTCATTAAGTATCTGAAATATTCCAGAATATGGGAACCTAATCAAGCTCAGTATCGAATCATACAGCAGGAATCACTCTGTATGAGAACAAACCTTACAAAGACTAAAATGAAACTACAATCCAGATTTTATTCCCCTTTTATTACACATATTAACAATCCTGTCTAATTAAAATGTCTTTGTTGGTAACTAAATTTAAAACACGCAGGGAAATTTATGAATTGTACACAAGAGGCCACAACGACGAAGTGATTCATTAAAATTAATGCTCGGCCCTGATCTACGAGCAAGATTAGTTTTATATAAACACAAAATTCCATATTTATCAGCAGAAGCAACGCATGCTTCGCGTTGACACGGAGGGGAGTGGCGTGGTCACCGCGTTGTGTCCACTGGTGCAAATCCTCTCCGCAAACAATGAGCAACGGAGTGCGTACGCAGCGTCGACGCGCGCCAGGAAGCCATACGTTTTCTCTGCATTTCCATACTGTTGCTGTTACTGCGATGCCTACTGCTACTGTTGCTACTACCTCCACCGACGACACAATGCCAAAGACGGTGAAAATCCAGACAAGGAGTTTCAAAAGATTTGGAAATATGCGTGGAATATGTTGGGGCCGATGATATTTCTTCAATTTCATGTCTCTGTATAGTATGAATTAGATGTAGAATAAAAATAGAAGTAGAAGTAACAATAATAATGGAAAAACTTTATTTTTCATCTATTCTTTAAGGGACAGATGAAGAATTAAAGTTTTTCCATTATTATTATTATTACTCTGTAGTTGAAATTTTTTAAGCAAATTCTGATTGATAATTATTATTGTGATGTATTATTATTACTACTACTAATATTATTTATTTCATTCGATTTTAGCCTTTATATGTTACATTTCGACAACTGAGTTCTTACTCACTATCATAAGAACGAGAAAAAAAAACCGTGGTGACATTAACAAGTTCGGAGTATATTCGATTATGTGATTTTCAATTTGTTTGATCTTAAAAAGAATGCAAATTTTTTTTCAAATTGGTGGATGATGAATCGATGTTTGATATCACAACATAGATGGACTCAAAGTACCTGGTGTGTACTATAATAGTATCGCATCTTTTTGGTCCAGTGTCTTAACTCAGCGTCCATTCATTGAGATAGAATGTTAAATTTATTACACTCCCAGCAAACATACGCCAAACATATGGACATTGATAGAGGGAAAGAAGAAATAGATAGAAAAAAATAGAGAAACAAAACTGTTTTTTTAGTGGGAAAATGGCGAAAAAAAATATCGAAACGGAAACCCAGGTCGCGGCGGGTAAGAATAATAATAAAAATGAAAAAAAATGAAACTCCCACTAAACTGGTATATTTTTGTATCATTGGATTCTCCATTCAATTTGTGTCAGATTGGATAAAATTTTTACCGATATTATATGTATACTTTTTTATTTATTTTGAAATATTTGAACCCGCGATAGCTTTTCAACATAACATTTAAATGAAATTGTTATTATTCAAAATTGACATGATTAAGTTCAACATTTTATTAGACTTCGAGAGAGGGCATTTTATTTCGTTAGACAAAAAATTGGGATTTTCACAGGTATTACCAAAGCATCAATTCTACCTTAAGTACAGACGAATTATTTTCTCCATTATACTTCTTCGATTTGAAATGTAATAATGTATACGCCTTTATCCGTATTCGTATATTTAGTTTTGTCGTTCTTCTAGTCATTAAATTCCAAAATTTTAATGTAATTCCAGAGGAAACAGTTGTTACATTTCCTCACGTATTTCGTCAATCCACTTAACCTACGAAAAGTTTTTTAAAATGTATTATGAAGTAAATAAAATATCTTTCATTGATCCATTTAATAATTAGGTACTCCAGGGTTCAGCAGGAAACTGCGACTGGGAGTATGTATTATCGGATACAATCAGTATTATTATGCTCCTATTGGTACACCAGTCCACGTATTATAATGTATTGGAGCACAGGGACCATTGAACTAAGCAGAGGGACAACGGAGTTCACGGATTATGATCGAGTATACAATTTGATTAATTAGTATTGTATTATATCATTCTACGGACTTAAAACGATTATCACATATAATTCTTGATTTTATCATATTGAAATGTTTAAGGTGGCTTGGCATCCATAATATTCAAATGATTTGTATTTATTGATTATATTTGTTGAGTTCCTATTTTTTCTAAAAATCTAAAACATTAATTAGTTCTGATGAAGAAATAGTGATATAAAACAGATATCGGAATAGTTACATTTGAACTTTATTTGTAGCTGTTTCATGTCAAATATATAATTCGATGAAATGGAATACATTGACGGTGTTTGCAAAATGGAATACATTGACGTTTTTTTTTTCAGTTTTGTCACCTCCGAGAACATGCATGCATGTCGATGCAAAGCAACGTTTTCAAACGGAATCAATTCAACATTGAGCACTTGGAAAATGCGTGGCTATGGCAAAGGAAGAATGTATCGTATTCTGGGACCTCCATTAAGCTAACTAGCGGGAAACGTGTAATTCAGGTCATTGCGGTTACACTACATTGGTGAAAGAAACAAACTTCATTGGTGCTCATTTCGCCGGACCAGCTTTCGATATTTCACCGGCTCACTTCCCGAGCCGATACAGGTGTACGTGCATTTAAATACAACTACATTTGGTATTGGATCTAGAATGCTTCAAGTCCTGTTTGCACAGATTCGAACTGAAATATATCACCTCAGAACGTACCGTAATTTAGTCTTTGGCTGGAATTTTTTTTCTCAGTATAAACGTGAAGTATAACATATTTCAAGAAACCACGCGAACAAATGTGACGTTGTTTACATTAAACGAAGAGTTATGAGACAAGTATTGAAAAGTTCGCTCTCGCTTTAAAGGGGAAGACGCCATCTGTGCGGCTGAACCCGCGATAGTAGACCCACCAACGCCTCTTGGGTTTTCCTGGCACTGAGAGTGAAAGAGAGAGATGGAAGAATATTCTAAAGGGTACTATTCGTGGGACAAGGATCACGTCCAAGTGCCATTATCCCGATATCCATCCTTTTACGTCGTCCTCATTAGATCCCGAGGGAAAAAAATTGTTGGATGTGAATTCCCGCGCGCCAGCCGACCATTAAATTGCCTGTCTGCGACGAGTATTGAAGCCGGGATTCTAGAATGAGTGGCAGTGCAGATAAGCACCTAGGGGGTGTCGAGGGCAGGTCACGCGGTGGCTTCGCTGCTGTGAGGCTAACGCCGCCGCCGCCCCCTCGCTGCGGTCGCTCTTCTCCCTCACTGCTAATCCGTACTCCAACCCACGACCATCATCTCCCATCCACGTTCACTGTATCGCACTCTCTACCACGCGCCTGGCGTTTTTCCACCGAAACGCAAAAGCACACCATGCATCCTATTCCCAGCTCTCCCTGCCACGAGTGTTGTGGGATTCTTTTTTGTTCCGATCGTTTGTTCACCTATTGTCACAGTCGCCATGAGAATTCTGACGGGATTCATTTACCTCTAGTCGTTCGAATTGCGGTTACTCCGTCATTTTTTTCTAATTCCGCTTCCATTTGTGTCCTTATCATAAAAGAATATTTGTTTCATTTTTTAGGAAAATCATTGGTGATTTCCGTTGAACTTGTATGTCTTCATAGAGTAGAAAATTCCGCGATATTCGGGTTGGCATGCTTATCGGTCAAGTGACCCATCTATATTCCATGGGACTTGTTGTGATACCAGTCTTATGATACCAGTCATGATAATAAAAGGCCTGCGAACTTAATGTTAATCAGAAGAATTAAATGAAAAATGTTCAGGAGTCTGAATGTTTTCTCATCTCCTTTTCTATTTACAAGTCATAGGATAATAAAACAATTAACTCAGGTTTTGGAATGATTTTACAGCCGCACGTTTTTGCAAACACTAATCTCACTAACATCATAATAATGAATAATGGAAATGGTAGGGTAAATAGCAAAAGTGTGTAATCACTCATACAAATATCCATACACATAAAAATATAGTTGGATGACTCAGCCTAAAGTTAGCTGTGATAGCTCACGCGTTTGCTGTCAAGCGGACAGACAGGACCATTAGCTGCCACAGCTTACGATGTAGCTGCCCTAAAATTTTGTCTGAACCAGACCAATTTTTGATCACTACGAAAGCTAACGCTGTTTTGTCTGGGAGGAAGAAAGTTACATCAACATCTATAGCTTATGAGTTTTGTGCGCAAGAGCACAACCCTACTCGGTTGCGCTTCCTTTTATACAGTCGGTTCGTTGACTCATGACTGAGACGGCGCAGCCTGAGCAATTGTTTTACGGAGTCAAATGGCTTTCGCAACTGTGAATAGTTGTTTACTTGAACAAAATGATTCATTACTACGATTAAACGACGCCATCCCGACATAGCCCTCAAGTGAAGTCTAGACGACGAAAATTTAGTGGTTTCTCGACGTCGAGCGACTGTACACTGATGATATTTTGAATTTATGTAGAATAATGCTGGCGAATACCTAATAACTATTTTAAATATTGTTATTTTCAAATGTATTAATCTAATAAGAATAAATTTCTGATATATTCAAAATAAAGAAATTTTTGGTTACACAAAAACTATTTTCTTGGTATTTAAAGATATATTTTTTCAAGATTATTAATGATGACTTCTATTTTAAGTATTTATTATTGTACCACTTTTGTACCACTACTATGGTGCCAACTCTAACACAAGAGAGAAAAAATATTCTATGTCGTCGGAGCAGTAGATCATTTCGCGTCTTCAGAGGGAAAGAACCCTGATTGGAATATCGGCGCTGTTTTATTTAAAAAATGATTACTGCTGACTCTAGACACTGTTTTTCGATTTCACTGTATCCACAGGAATAATAGAGTAACCATCCAGGGGAATAATTGGTTTGGCCCCTTCATTGATTAGGATTACTTTAACAATTCCTCCAAGACATATTTAACAATTTTACAGCATTATAAATGATGTGCCCAAACTTTCTCTATAAGATTCGATTATGATTTTTCATTTAGTTCTTTATCGCGTTTTATATATTTTCATCTTTTAGTAAGATAAAGAATACAAAATTGTTTCCATATTAGCAAGTTGCCATATTGCATTTACTGCATTTACCGGCAGTTTGTGCATAAACGAACTTTACTCCTGTTTATGTGGAATTGTTGTTTTAATATTTTATGTAAGTAGTCACAAGAATTGTCACAAGTAATTCATTGAATCGGTGTGAAGATAATATTAATCTGATTGGGAGGAAGAATTTAGTTTGTATTTATATTTCTACTGTACATGAAATGTTTGATCCTCTATTGCTAAGAATTTGAGGCGCATTCTATCAACGAGTTATATTGATCGTTCATACTAATTTTCTCAACAAATGAACAACTCATTCCAAAATAAATAACATTGATCGAAACACCCTCTCTTACCGTTAAAATAAATTTGTTGCTGCTATCTTATTTCTGCATTTCCATCCTATCATACCTCTTATCAGGTCATAATCAAGTTGTTCGTTTTATCCTATTGCATTCTTCGCAGCTTCCTTTCGATTTATACACGGTTGCACAATAGATGGCAATTATTTTTCTCATTATCATTCACTCATTCGGCTTTTCTTGTTCTGAGTATTAAATTGCTTTATAACATCTCGCTTCTCCTTGCATCATCTCAGCTGTATCTACCCCTCTCATCCGTTCTTTTCCTCACCCTCACATTCCGAGCACTATGTCGTTTTCCCTTTCTCGTGTTGACATCGCCACCGAGGCAGATCTCCGTCCCGCGACGGACGGGTTTCTGCGCCACAGCGTCCCACCGGTGGCGGCAGCGCTGCTGTCACCTTTCGGAGGCGTCAGCGTGCCTTCCTCCCACCTGCCCAACCACCCAGCCACCCGCTCACTCGCTGACTGCTGGCGGAGCAGCACTGGAATGGAAGCTCTCGGTGGAGGCATCGGAGCGCGCCTGACGGATGGTTGCGCGTAATCCGACATCGCTTCTCCGTAATGTGAAAAATTTGTCGAACAACTGTATCCTGTCGCCGATGGCGCCTGCACCGTTTGTTACGGCGTTTGCTGTGATTTATGCAACTCCTGAGCGGACGGACGGACGTGGGTGTCTGGAGGCCTAGAGACTTCCCCGAAGCGACGCGAGCGCTCGCCGTGGGCGACGAGGTGCGACGAGGTGTTGCGTCCGTGCGTCTGACGGGGAGCCCCTTGCCGTTCAACAGATATGAGCGAAGGTTGACAGGTGCTTTGCCAGCGTTTTATATCGGATAGAGATTAAATGTCTACGCAACGGATTATATTAATTGAATGTGTTTCGCTGATAATAAAAATATATTGAGTGGCATTTGTGAGTAATAAATGTTTCTTCATTTTGTTAGAATCTATATAATCGTGGGATTATTCCCTAATCACATATATGACAATTTTATATACTTAAAATTCACTGTCAAGCAGCGTCGATATATGCATTAGTTATAACGGAAAACAAATATTTACGAATGAAAAATTTGGATATTTAGGAAAACAAGCTAATTTGGAACAAAGTATTGTTAAAATAGAAATTAAAATCGATACCTCACCAAAATTATTAGATTTCACATTCTAACACAAAAACTTGCAATTCCATAATTGGAAGGTTGTTTTAGTCAATTCCTAAGACAATGGTATGAAAAAATTAATAAAATTGTTTCCTATTTCATGTTATCGATTTGAGAGGGAAAAATAGAATTTTAAAATTTGTGTAGTTTACAAGTGTTTTGTTTGATTCTGGGAAAAGGCACAAGTACTCTTAACAAATACGTGACGAAAATAAAATATAGTTTTGAAATCATGAACATGAGATACTTTCTTTAAGAATATCACAATACCGTACGTTAACAATAATATTACTACACCGCGATGAATGGAGACTACAGCTTTTAGTACATAAAACGTGTTAATATTCTTCTCAAATAACCTCACCTCTTCAGGCATTTAATTTGATCACTAAAGTGAACATGAAGTGCACTTATCTTTATTCTCCTTTCAAAAACAATTATGATACCTTTCTCCAGCTCTTCGTTTACATGATAGTCATATCTGGGCTAGTAATTAGAATCGTTAATGGATTAATATTGCTGCTCAATGTCGTAACAGCAGTCCCAGATTCGTTAAGTTTTTCATCTGGTGATTGCTACCTCGGAATTGTCATTACCAATTTGCATCTGGAAAAAGCATGCACATGTACTGAATGAAGGCTATTCGACGATCTGTTTGAACACAAAATCCATCAATGATGACAGGTTTATTAACATCGGTTTTTCAACACTGAAAGAGAATTCTTTACTTGATATCCATGAGTCAATCCGAATGTCCATGGTGTACAGACTGTCACATATTCTAATGCACACACACTTAGTAGATCGTTAAAGAATTATGTAAAGGGAGAGAAGACCATTAAACAACTATTCATAGTTGCAAAAGCCATGGTCGTTTTGACTCCGTAAAGCAATTGAACAGGCTGTTCCATCTCAGTCATGAGTCAACGAACCGAATATATAGAAGACTGCGCAGTCGAGTGTCATTTAGCGGCTACTAAGAACGAGATCGGCGGGGAGGAACAAACAATAGTTCTTGTATCTAAGTCAGATTTTAGTGGGGTTGAGCTCTTGCGCGCAAAATCCATAAGCTATAGTTGTTGATGTAACTATCTTCCTACCAGTCAAAACAGCGTTACCTTCCGCAGTGATAGAAAATTGGTCTCGATCAGGCGGAAACTCTTTTAGGGCAGCTACAGCGTGATCTGTGGCAGTTAATGGTGTCTGTCCGCTAGACAGCCAACGCGTGAGCTGTCACATTTACTTTTAGACCGAGCTATCCAACTTATTTTTCTGTATGGGGGTCTTATTTTGAAGGACAGCACTGTAACAGTTCCACGTTTCATTACAAGAGTTACTACTTTATTATAATATTTCGTGGCATGTATGTGATCAAAATGTAATATGAGGAGAGTGCTTTTTTATTTGTTTCTTCTACCAATTAGTTCGTATTTTTCGTATTTATGAATTCTTTGTAGTCCAAATTATTCGTGTTAGTAATGAATTTTATAATAATAATAATAATAATAATAATAATAATAAGTATTATTATTAACACAATCAATTCCGATACAGCACAAATATTTTATTTTGTAACTTCTGCTCTGTAATAGTCATTCGTGTAAAGATGAAATCTCGTTGAAATATTTTTCGCGTCTGAAAATTAAAATAAAAAAAAAGAAAACATTCATCTACTTTTTGATGTCTTCTTCGTTTTTGCCCTACCAATTGTTATCATCTAATTATCGTGTGTTCATGAAGAGACAGACAAAAATCATCGAATATGTATTCTCCTTTGCTCTTCTTCGCATCTTAGCAGGAGTGTTTCACTTCGGGTCCAATTGATTCCCCCATTATCTCACCTTACGTCACGCAGCCTTCGCTTCATTCGCATCGGCGTGCGTCACAGGACGAATACTTGATGCAATGCAACCGGGCAACGCGCTGTCGGTCTCATTAATGGGTGCTGGTCGCTCGAATGGGGAGAACGCATATGCTTGGCAGCGCGGCAGCGGAGGCGGCGGCGGCTTTGCCACGTTACACAACGGTAATACTTCACGAAATCAAAGCGGGACTGTCAGTGACCTTCGCAGAGAAATTCTCTCTCTCCGAGTCAGAATGGATCAGAGAAAGTCGTTGATTGGGGAATTAGTATTGGACTGTTAATTAATTACTCGTCAATTTTAACATATTGTTTCGTTTGAAGTTCACAAGATTGAAACTGACATTTACTTTTTATGCAGATGCGAACAAAGGAGATCATTTGTTTTTGCTGGTGTGTTTGAAATTAATTTGTACACAAATGTAACCATTGTTCTCCGAAGTAATTCATTATACAATGATAAAATATAACATACCTTCTGTAGGCTTTTCTGAAACAGAAATTAAAATATTAGTTTCAAATATAGATGGTAGCATTTCATATTCCATGCATTTTATATTGCTTTTCGTGTGGTTTGAAGTCATTCAGTGAATTAATGATTTATCCAATTCTTTATTTTTATCATAATAAGAATATATTTATGAAGTTCTGAAAATTTAAATAGGAAGAATCTGAGAGCAAAACGCAAGAGGTTGAGGGGACATCAATATTTGGAGACGCATAGAGAAAACTTAACACCTCTTTTCTCCACAAGTCCCAATTTCATATGACGAGGCATTTCTTTTATTACGAACTAATGGATAATTTTTATTGTACAGAAAAAAAAGAAAAATCTAATTTGGAGACGCTTGGAATAACAGAAAAATTAGTCCATATAATTTAGTAGCCAATACTCCGAAGACCATGAATATGACTCCTATGCAGACTTGATGTATGTGATTGTGGCGTTGTTTCTGATATTGCATAATTCAAATTTCTACGACATCTCTTAGTGTACATAATAAGATACAAAAAAAAATGTTAACAAAAGTAAAACGTCTTAAAGAGAGGTAAAATAATAATTTCATTGCATGCATTTCTTCTCTGTACCTATATGTGGAGAAGATATGTGATAAGTGAAAATGGCGATGAATCGGGAATCAATCGCAGGATATCTGCTTTGACCAAAACGGTGTTAACCACTATATCACCCGTGAGCCTTCCACAACTGTACACTTACCTTCATCCGTTCATCTAATACAACTGTAACTTAAGGATGTTTCAGGTGTCTCGGGGTTAGGTTTGGGTGTAAATGGTGTAAAGTTTTGTAATGTGAACGGGTGGTCTAATGTTCAACATCACTACAAGCAGGAGCCCTGGGTTCAATTCCCGGTTTGTCGCCTAGTACACTTGGCTTAATTATCACAATAGTTTCAATTATATCTTTTTTCTGAAGAAACAATAAATAATTTATTCTGACTGGTGTGTCAACGATGAAAGAGAAACAAAATATCAGTAATCGTACGACCGCAGCTCCCGCACTGTCAGTACCGCTCCTAATTTCGATGACTGCAGTATATGACACATGTGAAGCCTATTGGTCCATGCGTTCTGCTTCGACGCAGGTGCATTTCCGTGAACGCTGACGGGAATGCGTGACGATCTCTACAGCAGAGTGACAGAGAGGACGACACCGCCCTCACCTCACCCACGCCCCTCCCGAGTCGTGTGGGTTCCATTGGAGACGGGGATGGCGAATGAGGGAGAGAGAGTACGGACGGACATAGCGATGAGACCGCGGCGGAGGCAGACAGCTGCCAGAGGCCGTCTGCGGTCGCTGGCCCACAGATCGCTGCCGCCTGAATTTCTCGTAACCCTTCCACTGAGGATTGTTGTGTATGCGATTGCACCACTGTTGACATGGCATTGGTTCTTCACACAAAAATTATTTCTTCCCTTCTTTGAATCTTTTTTATGATAATTGTTTATATTTTTTCCAGTAGACCAGTCAAATATATTTTTATTTGACTGGTCTACTGGACCCTTGACATCAACGATTTGGTTCTACCAATGACAACCCTTATCAAGATGTATTAAAATTAATAATATGCATCTTAAATACTTCACTAACAGTAGTATGCTATAAACTAAAATATTAGTGCATTATACGTACTTTTTCGATGTACTCCATGAGTTAAATCATACATTACGCAATACACCGCTTAATAAAATATACAAAACAATATTTTTGAAACAGCGAGAACTCATACACGAACGTATTCTCTTTAGTAAAAATACCAGTAAACTAACGTGACCTAAACGTCAAAAGGAGAAATGCAAAGAAACGAGTCCCTAGAACAGTGATAAGATAATAAGCGTGAGTAGCTAACTTCTCCCAAAGGAAATTGGAGAAATGTTGCATAAGATAAAATCCCCAGTACTAAAACTGATGGCAGTGGAATCAGTCGAACTAAATTATACTCTAAGAATTTCATTGATAGAGATAACTAAAGTACAATAAGTTTCGATATACTTTATATCTTCATCTACTGCAAAGGATATAATACATTTTAATCCATACATTTACTGTTTTACTTATTGTCTTTTTTATAAGTTTTTTAACTATGAAAGTAGTAGTATACCTTTCGAAAAGCAGCTTACAATACACTGAATGTTTTTGGCTGGTTACTAATAAAGATGTAGTTTAGTGTAGATAAGTACTCTACACATTCTTCAATAAATGTCCTTTGTATAATTCAGATATAATTTGACATTTACGATGAACTTTTGACGGGTGAATACCATTTATTTTATCTATCATACTCTCTTTCTTTAAAACACTAGGTATCGACTCTAGGATTAAGTCGTCCTCAAGTGTAAGAAATTACAAGAAACATAACAGAACAATTGAACATAATATAAAAAGTAAATATAAACCCAAAATATGTTTACAAAAAAGCAGAAATCACACAAACATGTCATATTATTGTATTGTAAATACTCGTTTTTTATGTGAGTGCGTAAATTCAAACTCCCGTGACAATTTTTTTATAAATATTAATTCAGATATGCTACGTTTTTCTATAATTAACTTCTCTGCCTAATTTTGATGTGTTATCCCTAACAATCAAATGATTATTATTAATACAGTGTGATGTTACTACAGTTTCCATTACGATATTTGCTTTTCATTTTGTAAAACTACAAAATAATACATTACTAGCGTTCATATGATATTTCTTATCTTTCCTTTTTGTAATTGAATTATTTATCTTATTTTAAAAATTAAATGAAGTCATCTACTCTACTCTTAAAATAGTTAAAAAGTTGTTTCTTCTAATTAAATTGATCCTGAATAAATGAATATGTACACACTGTTCATTTCTCATTCTTCTTACTTACGCGCAAATTTTCTTTTAGTTCTTTTCCATAATACACGACACTATCTCTTTCTAGAGTAGTGCCGTGTCCTCGCCGACAGGCATTGTTTACGAAATTCGGTTGGTCTAAAGATATCATTAGTGATTTGTTTTTTGGTGGGTTAATGAACAATGGATTAAATTAAATGATTTAAAACTGCTCTATTCGTATCATGCTTTTAGACCAGCTTTTTAAATTATTCATTAAAATAGGTAAATTTAATTAGTAATAATGATTGGTAAGGTTAGTGAATGCAATACTCGGATGTCACAGCGCTTCTGCATGTCGGCATAAATATGCTTGTTCTGTCAAAATTCGAATGAGATCAGTGGGTATTGTTTGGGGTTAATGTTTCGAAATGTGGTTTAAGTTAAATATGATTCATCATATCCCTTCGCTTCGTGAAAACCAGTAATCGACTCAACATCCGCCCACAACACGCTTACGGAAATAATAGAGTTAAATGAAGATAAATGTAAATAAGTAACGAAATCAATGACCTGCAAAACAATCAGTTCTACACGTCAGATATATTGCGGGGGTTTATACGTTATTGACTCTATAAACAAATGTTTTTCAATATGGGAAAATATGTTTGAAATACGACATAAACACAAACCAAAATTCGATGATTAAAGCATCCGAAGATACTGTATTCAGCTGTTAACGTGTGAAAGCAATTTATATACGTCCATTAAACTACATTGATATTCATAGAATCCATCCAGAATGACTCTATATTACATTGCCTATCATGTACGTGAAAATAATATCAAAGTTAACATTTCATTCTGCGTCGTAATGATGGCGTTAAGAGAACAGCCTGGATTATACGACTGCATCAACATCGTTTTTATGTAGCTGCTTCGCGCGCTTTATATGTTGGACCTTTCGGAAGCAGAATATTACATGCTTTAGGAGCGTAAAGTTGTCCATAAGAAACTCATATCTTGATTGATGGGTAGGATCGAGTATTCCTCGTAAAGTTTAATGCACATTTTCTCGATCGTTGTGCCTCCTTGGATCACGCTGAACATCGATTCCTTCTAACAGAGTAACTTCATAAATTGAATTTTGAGAAGATAAAATAAGTGATTTTGGGTGATAGGAAGTATAAATTAAAAGATTATAAATATGTTGAAAAGAAAATTACACTTTTATTATATTTTGATAGTGAAATAACATTCAACTTTACAGGGGACTACATTCATTATAAATCATAGCCAGTTTAAGAAAATGAAAGATCTCCTTTATCTTCGTTTCTTTCGTACAAACAAGAGGTAATAAACGATAATTAGAAATAATACGTCTGAAATTCAATAAAATTTTAAAGAAAATATTATTAAAAATATAAAACCGGTGTGTAATTAACATATACAACATATATAACTTTATTTAATGTTTTTACACTTGACGATGTATACAAACAAAATTCTGAGATATTTTCCTCGTGATGTTCTATTGATACATGCGTTACTTAATAAATACGCACCCTATATTTTGTTTTTCTTTCTTGACTTGAGTTACATGCATTATTCCTTTTTTTTTTGCAATTAACTTACAAATTTAGAAAGAAATGTATAGTTAATTTTTAGATATGACGACCTGAAGATATCTTACATAGTTTTAAATAAAGTACACTTCCAATGATATATCATTAAATGCATAAGAGCAAGAGTAATTTACTATTTTAAGTATCATGATTTCAATTGTATATTTTCAATAGACGCCTATATTTCTCAAGCAAGTTAATTTTTTTTAATAAAATTCATTTCTTTTTAATATTTTATCTTTGAGTTCTTACATGTTGAACTATGAAAAAAGTTTATAGAATCCATAACTAGCCTCTAAACATATTTAAGATATTTATGATGTAAAACTGGCAAAGAGTGTGAATAGCATGTCTTTGATAAGCAGAGAAAATTTTAAGAAAATTGTTGTTTGCTATTTTTAATGGTTTGCATTATTTAAAATAATAAATAAAGTATTGTGTACATTTTCGAAGACAATTAAAAGTAACGAGTTTCGAATTTCTGAATTACGAGATCAGAAGTAAAATGTTGAATTTCAACCATTCCATTAAAATTTTCTTAACTTAATAAAATTTATGGTAATGGTGGAGTAAGGTCATTGAACTAATAAAATTTCATGGTCACGGTGGATTTGTGAGAATAAAAAGAATTAAAGGTTGGGAGAAACGAGGTCATTGGGAACTAAGTCGATGCAATGCAAATGAGTTTTGTCATATGTGTTTCCATGTAGAATAAACTGCATGGCGGGAAAAGGACTATGGAAAATATTAAAACAAGTCATGGGTTTTTATTATTTAACAGTTTTATTTATGTACGGACTATTAAATATACTGGAAAGTAGATGATACACATTTAATACACAACTTTCGATCTGTTATTATTTTTTATAACTGTCCTCAAATTACCCTCTTTTCAGTGTATATATTACTAAATTTATATGTATTAGCTTGTCTCTCATTGTAAAGATAATATCTCTATAGTAGGGTATAGTAGGGGAAAATATTCAGCAGAAAATACGAGTTTTTTTTAATCAAATTTAATGTAATTGAATAACTGTAATATTTCATGTAATTATTTTATTTGTGAGTTTATGGTATAAATTCATTGCATAAACCTATTTCATTAAATTTTGGTTCATATATATAACGATGAAAATGTCTAGTCTCTTGGATATTGTTTTAGAAAGAGAGATGACGGTATCTACGAAAAAAATTAGTTTTAAGTACAGGAAGACTGGCAAATTTGGGTTTTTGTGATAACATGAATTATCTTAAGCTGTTTCTTAAAATGAGACACATGAAAATCCATCAATTATTTATAATATTTTTAAAATACAGTTAATAATTTGTAATAGAGACTAGAAAAAATGTTCCGTTATTTCGATTTCAATAATTTGACCATTATACATTTAATGTATCCATTTTTTAGTACACAATTTTATATTGAGGTAATCCAATGTTATTGTTTTACATTATGTTAAAAAATATTAAAAGATTCAAAAGTCACAAGCAAAATATACTGAGATATTAATCCTCTACACTACATAAAACAGAAAAAAGTTTCATTATTATATTTTCCATATACCAATTCCTTTTGATAATTACATCTATTTAAAGTAATCTTAATAACTGGAGTTTTTCTATTACTATACCATCAACGATGATGTATTGTAAGTGGTTTGTAAATATTGTCTTGAAAGCACCCCATCAAATAACAACGTTCACAAAATCATAAGAGGGATCTAATGACCTTGATGTTGGCGAGCCCTAAAGCCCCATTTAAAAATTATTAATGTAGCATCACTAATTCAGCAATTGAAGACATCTTAAATGGACATCGTATGTATAAAACGCACCCATGCGATAACGAACCCAAATAAAATCCTGTTTAAAAAAAATATTTTCTGAAGAATTAATAGATGAATGATTCTTTTTGATCCAGTTCCATAAACGTTGAGAAACGATTTGCATAAATTTTATTTGCTCTTCGCTGTAATTGCTACACACGTATACCCCTTAAATGTTCTATAACTTAATGAAATGAAACAATTTGGTTTAAAGGTTTGGTGGTTGAAATTGCAGTAATAGTCCTCTGTATGCAATAGAAGTAATATCTTCATTTGCAAAGAGAAATATCTTAATGGAATGAATATACAATGTTGAATCTGTGATTGGTGTTATGTGAGTTGAATTCAAAATAAAGAAGTTGTGTGATGATAACATATTTTACCTTTTTTATTTCTATGGTATTGTTTTATGACAATAATAAATCAGTATTTACCATTAAATTATGATAAAGTGTTTTCATGAAAGATGATAAACTATATAAAATATATTTTATTAAATGCTAATTAAAATCAGTTGTTTAAGAAAAAGTAATGTAACTGAAAAGTAAGTAGTAAGTACCACTGATATATCCTTTATCGGTATTTAGTGTTCTACAAGCCTCTTGCAATTAGCTTCTGAGAGAAAGCAATTAACTTATTAATAATACTTATCTTATCTCAAACGAAATAGGTAAAACCAGTGTCACAGCCACACACCACATTGCAACTTCACCTTTAAAGAGTTTCTGCGAGTGCTTTACATGGAAAGTTCGCAAGTTGGGAACTCTACTTCACTAATTAGCTTCTGCCAAAGGAGAGGTCATTCCATTCACCCTGAGGTCCTGAGGGCATGGCAACATCACCGGCTCTTATTCACGCTTTGATTGAACGTTCTCATGAAGAACGGTGAACGAACAACGAACACACAAAGTGAAGTGGCACGCGTTTGCTCTCTCGTATTCATCAGATGCGTGTGCGTGGGGTTTTTGAAGGTGGAATTTTGATGTGTAATTTTTTTGTAGGAACATGGTATGTTCGTTGGGTGCAGCGTTGTCAAGGGCTCTTGTTCAAAGGTGAAAAAGCGTTCGTGTGCCGATAAAGTGAAAATTTACAGCGACACATTGTGCAACAAAAACTAATTTCGTCGTAGGAGCTGGCAGTGGCCGGAACTCGGAATCTAGAAATTTGTTCAGAATTTTACTGTTGTCAAAGTTGCAGTACTCGTAGCTGTAGGTGCAGTATTTAAGAATGTTAATATTAATTCGGGAAACCAATAGAACGGCAAATATGTTCAACATAAGTATCAAAGATGATATTATGAGTATAACCATGATGAGATTGATTATATTATTCGTGCTCCCAACCTACGTATTTTGCAATATATTATCAGACATTGAACATACCACGTTGATTAGTAATAAAAGCCGGATTAAGAAATTACTTCCATTTATCAAACATTTCTTTCAAAAATAATCTGTTAATTAATTTTTTTTTTTACATTTTTATTTGACTTCGCATTCAACTTGCAACTTATTGTGTATCTTACATATCCGACATATTAAAATATTTAAAAATTAATATTATCGCCCCATAATATTTCGTTTAGTTATTTAAACCATGTTTTATTTATACATTTTGCATTCTGTATTTATAAATACTTATTTATATAAGTTAATTCAACGTCTGATACTTCGAAATAAAAAACGTAATCGGTGAAATGATATAAAATTTGAACAATCCTCTTAATGATTGCTGTTATTGCAAACACAGAATGACTATTATTGATGGAGCGTAAGACCGAAAATAAAATGAAAACTGTATTTGCTGTATAGAGGATGCGCCGCGAAGAAATTCCCACTGATGACATATAAGTTTACTGATTTACTAAATATCAATAGTGAGCATCAAGTGTCAGAATACAGTCTCGCAATTAAGTTTACACCTATTGCACGCAGCATTAGGAGGAGAGGCTAGGATCAATAGAAACATGGGTCAAACGAAACAAGTTGAATAACTCAAAGATGGACCCGAGGAGGGAGGGGACTACCATACGTGTCGGAACCTGTCGCTCAGAGTTTCCCCGCTCCAAGCGCGTCGGACATTTTTATGAGAGTATATGGGTCATTCCTGCCATAATCGGCCAAAAATTTCCCCGACCCATTCTGATTTTGCTAATAATTTTTCTGGGGACTTACAATGTTGTAGAAGGAAGGGAAAAAAGTTTATTATGTTTTTATTATTAATAAATTGTCAAAAAATCAATTACAAACTACGTAATGCCACGTATAATAAAATAAACTAGTTTAGCTCCGGAAGCAAGCAAGGGACTATCCCATGAATTCCGATGAAGGGCCTCAAGGGAGAGTCGGATTTAATATTTCAGCACATAGATAAGAATAAAAACAGTTCGCTTCGTGTAATAATATTTACAGAACATCAAAAATTTGTATTAATAAAACTCAAAAAAGGTATTTCACATGTACGTATCAACATTATTAAACAAAGATTAGGAAAATTTTGTTAATAAATCGTAGTTATTAAAATAACTCTAAATTCGAGATTCATTTCTTGAATAGACCACCGCCCCTAATCGAGAGTCTGGAGAGTTCTATATATAAAATCCACCTCTACCCGAAAGAAAACCGGAGGAAAAACCCAGTTCAAGATAGGGCCACAGAATTAATATACACAACCGTGCAAAGGCTGAGAACAGATAAAACTAAACTTATTTAAATAGTAAGTCACAATACAAGTATGCAGTAAAATACTTTTTGAAATTATCAGTTATTTTGAAAGTTACTACTTCAATGGCGTTACAATGGGTTATACAGTACAAAACGAATTTATTATTATTAAAATCAATGAATTATTTTATATCGTGGAAGCAATGGTGCAGAAGCTTGCTCTGAACCGCGGATTTGAAGAGATTCAATTTATTAATATATTTTACGTCTTTGAGGAGGTAATCATATAGAACTATTCCCGAATGACCTGGCTCTTTTTGAAAAAGGGTAGTCGACACTCTAGGAGAATGAATAATCATTTATATTGCGAGTATTGTGTTCGTGAACAAGACAGTTTTGTGTGAAGCAATGTTGGTACATTAGTAATCCGGTCTTAACAAGCACAACTGTTTCTTAAATATAAATGCAGGGAAGTGTTAAAATATTTAATTCCTTAAATAATGGTTTACAAGAGTTTTGCGGGTTAGATTTACAAATTATCTGAACAATCCTGTTTTGAATTTTGAAAGTTTGGATGCTATAAGTGGAATTGACCCAGAATATCGTAGCGTATCATAAATGGGAGTAAATGTTTGCAAAATATATGCAACGGAAAATATGTTGTCTAACTACAATAACTAAGATTCGGAATGCGTAATACTATTTTCTTTATTTAGAATTTTGGTTATCAATGTGGTAATTCCATTTGTGGTGACTTGAAAACGGACACCTGAGAATTTAGTTTTCGTAACACTTTGTAATCGTGTTCTGTTTAACGAAAGAGAATCCTGAGTTAACAATTTTGTGATACGATTATGAAACGACATAGTCACTGTTTTGTCAATGTTTACAGATGATTTGCATGGAACCAAGACAAAACGTTTTGACAATGAACGCGTATACATAGTAAATTAGTGTCAGAAAAATATACCATTTTTCAATCTGATGTGGAGGATGACATATCATCCATATATAGAATTATTCAGATTCGTTAACCAATAAAACTGTTTAATAATGTTTATTATTAAAAAAGTTGATCTCAGCGTATTTAGCTAGTAAGAAAGATGTTTCTCTGCTCTGACTAATTGCCATTATGAAATTAAACGTTGCGAATCGGATTCATGTTTACATTAAACTGTCTTTGAACTAACAGGTCTTTGTTGACTAGAAGATAAATATTAGGATAAATTAATTTGAAACAAAATATTTTATAATGTTGAAAAAAAAAGTTGATCTCTCAGAATAAAACTGATTATTTTGACTAAAAGATTATTTTGTTCACAAGAAACATACTTTAGCCCTTCATACGGTACGTAGGATGAGTATAAACTATTTAATTAGCTAAACAACCCTTTGCAACTAACCCCAGGCACCGTTTCGATTGATTCTGGCACAGGGTCAATTGAAATATTTTCTGAGAACTTTTAAATAGCTTCTAAGTCAAGACCATATAAGAAGAAAAATCTGTAATATTATTATGTAGCCAGATATTCTAGCTATAGTTTGCGCTCATTACCAAACAGATAGAGTATAAAATGAAGTCACACTAGTCAATTTTTTCAAAACCGTACCCATTGAGCGGAACCTCCCCTAAACACCAGTTCGTGTCCAAGATTATAAAAAAATAAAAAAGATGACAACGAGAAAAGGGAAGTGCGGAACAATGGGGTTATAGATTCGATCTTTGATTGTTTGAAGTAATTAATACTAGGAGAAGAATAGTAGCAATTATTCATTTGTTGAAATAACAGTGAGTTAAATGTTTTCTGTATTTCAACTCTTCTTTCCTTTTTACAAGATAACTACCAAGCAACGACGGATACTCGGATAGTAATTCGGAAAATAGAACTATATGTATAATCAATTGAATACAAGATGTTTAATCACTTAAACTATTGCTTACTTTTTCACAAATATTATAACTTGCTCACTTTGTCTAGCATTGCGCGGTAATTATTTAAAATTCATGTGTTAGTTTCCACGTTTCTTTATTTTCATGATATACAATTTTCCTTAATTTTAATTTTAAAACTTAACTAACAGGAAGAAAACCTACCAAATGACACACAGTTTTCAGTATTGTGTGCTACAATGTGCGTAATTACGAATTATTTTCAAATCTATGCAGAAGGAAAATGCCCTTGACGCAGAAAGCTTAATAAACAAAGAGCATTAAGACTTCTAAACTCTTTTGTTCTCAAGTACATAACCTATAAATGAAATGAAAACGTTCCTCTCAGCTTTTATATAATTTTGCTTCTACAATCCGATCACTTAATTATACGCTCAGTGAATCGTCTGCCTCACGTAACCCATTTGAACTTCATAGCCGACAGTTATACGAGTTAAGATTCATATCTACTGATTAGAAACCAATTGTAACTGTTTTTCTGCTTATATAATTCATCAGTATTAACCATACTTTGCGTTTCACTTGCAATAACCCATAAGAAGAGTCCTTTGAAATTTCAAATAATTTCATGGCATAACTTTTCCGATTTTCATGCGACAGACATCCATAGAATTCACTTTTATTAGTAGAGATAATTAAGTATAAGCATTCCATAATACATCAATGTGGTCAGTAGTATTGGTTCTAATATCTTATTTTCCATACAGAAACATTTTCTGAGTCACACAATGAGATGTATAATCTACAATATGCGGTACTTAAGATGCAGTATATTATAATAGATTATATTTGCATTTTTTCTCAATTCGCATTAGCTCTCAAAAGCGTGTTCCTATGTCAACCTGAAGTGCTCTATCTTTCTTGATCTTATTTGTTACTTGGAAACGTGAATATGATGGAAACATTAACTTGAATATATTGATTTATGTAATTAGTAAAAGTTGATAGAAATGGCACCCATTTTTAAGGTCCTGAGATACAGTGTTCTATTTTGAAAAAGCTTATAGCTGCATAAGACCGTGCAGAAAGTGCAAGAAACAGATTTCTCTATACTAATCCAGTAACGTTACCAGCAATCTTTTCATTCTCATTCTAAATAGGAGTAGCAGCTCTTTGAAAGAAAGATCTTTACGTATCAACCATGAACCAAAACGGCATCTAGGAAGAAAGAGAAAGGTGACGTAAGAGAAAAGATCGCTGCGTAATAGAGTAAAAGGACCCTTTATACAAGTGTGCAGCTCAGATTTGACTTCATCACACGCAACAATATCACTGGCACAGAGGTAGCATTCATATTCCCTCTTCGCTAAAAACAACCTCGACACCGCGCATTTAATCACATTATAAACGGATTAAACTGCGCGCTTCTTCTCTCCGCAATTTCTCCACCGCTCTTTGCTTGCCTTCACTGCAGGTTCCCCAAGCCTAGACCCTCTCTTCTGTAAGGTCTCAACACCGCTCTTGCTTGCGCCATTTGCCTGCATAGCGACTTAATGCCCCCCCGCCCAGTCAACCACCCCTCTCACCCAGCCTACTCCACGACAAAAAATTCTGGCAATTGAAACACAAATCCCTTTTCCTACAATGCAGTGATTCTATACCACTGCTCGGGAGAGCCTTTTATCTAAGCACCGTCTCTGAATGATTTAAATGGGGAGACCGGGAAAAGAGCCGGAGCGCTGAGAAACTGCATGTAGTAGCGAAGCCATAAATGTAGCGGGGATTGAGGACGCTCCAGGTTCCATGGCGTCCTTCTAAACCAAAGAACCCTCTAGAAAGTCTTTCTCATTGTGGCTGAATCACAAACCCCGCGAAGAGCATTGAATTAGAGGTTTGCAGTTGTATGATAATAAAAAAATGTGCTAACCATCCTCGAATTTATGCGTTCATAAATGGGGAAGTTGTCATGCTGTCTGGCTGCAACGAAACGAGATGGCTGAATCGCGATTTTATGGGATTCAACTGGCTTAAGATCTCTTCTTTCGTGGAGATGTCGACTGGTTAATGAATTTTCTAATGGAAAATATAATTGATGAGTTTTTAATAAAGTATTCTGATTAGGAAGTATATATATTTATTGATTTTCTAACAAATTGCAGTTTTAAAAAACAGTGAATAATTTTTACCATGCGCACGTAGAACAATTTAATGTAGAATTATAAAATCAGAGGTCTCATTACTTTCATTTTCTATTGTAAAAACGAATAGCAAGTACCAGCATAATAACAAAAATATAATTATTTTCAATTATTATTGCACTTTACTTCAGATTAATTTGGTGACACACACACACTTTTATTTGTTTGTGTTAATTTAGATTGTGTTCTCGTGTGTTTTAATTGCGTATTTAGTTTTTATATCTTACGCTGAAGAACATTAATGTCCGTCCTATAACAATTTTATGACATGCACACTTGAGTAAACCCGACGTGAATAAATGTGTGATTTTTCAGTATACCGCCTGACGAATAATTAAACTGCATAGAGAATCGACATCTTTTTTCTTTTAATTTATGACATTTTCATGCGGAAAAGTTCGAGCCATGAGGCCTTCTATTTCACCTAAACCTATGATAATGGTGAAAGGAGAGAAGTTGCGTCACCATAAAACGTCGCACACAATTGTCATTCACTAGTCAGGAGTAAGTGAGGAAAACCCTAGTTGGAAACCTCACTGGGATAGGCAAACAGGGGATTGAAAAGTACTTTGGGCGAGAAGGTTTGACCACTACGCTACCACTTTCAGTGCGAACACTCAAAGAAACTCTTTCTTTTTTCTTTTGGCCTAATTCCGAAGGGTTGAGTTCCTCTTCACAGAATCCTCTTCCTTTGCGGTTCGTGTACTTTCCGGAAAGTTGGCACAATGGTGATATTCGTTCCTATCAGCAATCATAAAATGCTGTGTATAAAGTTCCTGCAAAGAACAACGTACTCGTGACTGGAATGTAAACGCAGTAAAGAAAAGTAAAGGAGCAGGAATAGGGAAGTTGTTCCAGCGTGTGGGATTACGTTACAACGAGGTGTGTAAGGGAAGGGGGAGAGAGAGCTGGAGGTTAGGGTGAGTGTTCATCTTGTGTACCTCCGGCAAGAGCAGATGTGTGTTTATGTAAGGTAAATACGACGCGTGATCTGAGCGTTAAGCAGGGACCGCATGTGGACGCCCTGGGCGTCGCGGCGATGGTGCGAGGGAGGGGTCGCCTAAGGGAATGGAGGGGATGAATTTACTTACCCTGGAGCCGTAACTGCTGTTGTGACTGAACGTCTCAATACACTGGATGGGGATACAGCTTTAAGCATTAATAATCTACTTTAAATATAAATATTTAACGCTGTTGGATTCGCGTAATTTTCATGACGTTTCAAGAGCAATAATGAAGTTAATATTTTAAATACGTATAAACTATTCAGCAGTTGACTGTTTCCTGTTGTCTACCTCGTGGAGAGAACAGAATAAAATTTACAATGTTTACTACTGTTTCGAAGTAAAGACTCAAAGCTCAGGAACACGTATTTGGAAGTGATAAAAACAAATATTTTGAATACTTCCTTTATCTCTGTTTTATTAGTTTACCTGAGCACAATACAGAGGAAATCTTCAGTACGAACGGTTTCAATATTAATTAAAACACCACTCTGTATGGTTCATAGCAAATATTGTATTAATTATCTCATTTTTCATTTGAATTCATCCTAATACATAACTTGAACATACGCCAATTAGAGAGCTTCCATAAATTCAAACATTTTGGGAAAGTAATTCATATCCTTTTCAAAGCATCATTGACGATCCGTACGATAAATTAAACGAATTGTCAATTTCATCAGTGGGTTACGTACAGCTGGAAATTATACCATATTTTACACGTCCCCACTTCTGAAAGGTTCCGTATTACTGAGATTTCGCTATTGATTACATTCGGTTCGGAAGTGTTTCAGGAAATCTGATTTCCGAGTATAAAAAGGGAATGTTCTTTACGACCACGCATGAACGTCGGATTATTCTGGGCAGTAGCTCTTTGGCGAGGTGGAGAGGCACGTTCATTTGCCGTTCCTGAAAAGAGTCTGCATCCGCTTACAACTTCGCTTATTCTCCCATTCAGCATCTCCCACTCCTATCATCGTCGCTATCTCCACTTCATCCAAATCACGGCTTCGTCACCATCACCATCACTGAGCCGATGGAGCAAATGCGAAGCCTTTCCACGCAGTGTCATGTTTTGCTCCACAATAACTGTCTCTGAAATACCTCCAGAAATAGTAAATTTCAATTCACTCTCTTCCTCTATCCAGTTCATCCTCCACCTCGTATTCACCAACTCCACATCCCGATTTCTTTTTATCCATTTGTGCCACTTGCAGTGCCATGCCATTGAATCGGAAAGCCGAGACCTCTCCACGTAATAATTTTAAGTATCCCGAATCAGATATTGCGAGGACGAAAGAGATAGAAAAGGGTTTGGATTTTAGTGGAGAGCTCATGGGGAGTGTGGGGTACGAAGGAATGGGTCACGTTAGAAACATTCGGGAAGGGCAAAGCTGTGGGAGGGCAGTGGGAAGGGCAAATCGATAAGAGCGAGGCCACGCTACCGAGCACGCGGTAGAGACCACCACCTCTCCGTTTCTTGGGCCAGGACTCCCTCTCTCTTTCTACCTGGGACGCAGCGGCTATCGAGGGTTGCTCTCTGCGATCTCACCCGATGCTTGCTTTGAAAGCGAACACTTGTACGGGCTGGGTTATTTCTTTCTGTCGGATACACTACGGTCCTAGTTTATCACTCTGACAGCGAGTACATTAGCCCTTCATGGAAGAGTTGTTGACGTATATATGACTTTATATACTCTCTGGAGCAGATAAAACATTAATTTCATATCCAATAAATAATGTAGCAAAATTGAATTTAAACAGTAATATAATAGTAATTTTTCAGTGTGAAACAGGTATACCTCTGTGATAAGTTGATTTGAATGTGGTAATTTATTTTGAAACTTCACAATCTTTGCGTAACATACTTCACCTCAAAAAGTTATTTTTCTTTTCAAATTACAATGCAAATAATAATAATAATAATAATAATAATAATAATAATAGTAATAATAATAATAATAATAGTAATAATAATAATAATAATATCAGAAATGAGTGGTTGGGTATATGTGTATCAATACATTGAAGTAAAATAATTATATTTTGAGATTAAGAAATTTGGGTGCTCTACCCTTGAATTCCATATGAGATCTGCTCCTATATGCTGTTAATGAGGACTTTTCATACTTTTGCTTCACTTTTATTTTTTTTAAATGTTTTTTTTTTCGGAATTTTCTGACGGAAGTCAACGATGACGTCATGACATGTCCAGAAAGTTGACGCATGAATTTGTTCATGAACTATCTGGAACAATAACACTCATGCAAACACATAACTGTATCTTATCGTTAAACTTTTATTATTATGCATCCTGGACCTAATTCACATCGATTTGAGGAGAAATCTAATTACTTATTGATTAATACACTTCGCTTATCTCTTTGTCGAGATATAAAAATTGTCTGCAATCAGTAATGTTGTGTGTTATGGAGGAGGAATGATGCAGACTGGTTCAGAGGGGAAGCGCTTTAACGCAGGTGCATCCAACCTTCCACCAAGCAACGAGCGAACGCCCCCCCCCCCCCCCGTACCGCTTTATCCCACTCGAGTGAAGCGATGGATTGAGGACGCACCACAACTGATTTCTGACAAATAGCGAATCATTTCCTCTCAATACGCCTATCACAGTGGGGCTTACGGAAGCCAAGTAAAGCATTCCGCCATAACCATGAAAAATCCATCATTCATTCGTTCGTTCGTGGTAACGATTTAAAAAAGGCAAAGTATGTTAATGTGTTATGCTTGGATTAGTAAATATGTTATCAAATTATTTTATTACGACTGAATTTGCAATTCATCACTGTGTCGGGGCGTTTCAATTTTGTTGCAAAAAGTAATCTCTGCATTTTATACTTATAGGACTCGCTTCTTGGAAATTCTTTTAGAAAATTTAGATGGGATTTTTTTAGAAAAAATAATAAATACGTTCAAAATAGAACAAAATATTGTTGTGGAATATAAAATAAACTTAACTTTCTTTCACAACGTAAAAATGATTGGGTTTTGCCTAAAATTTAATTCTTTAAGAACGTAAACAAACTTTTGAAGTGTATCAATAAATCTATACAAATTATCACGGTCTACTGCGCACATGAATCGTTGCTTGACTACGACTTATTGAAAGAAAACAACTATATAATTTACAATATCTTCGTGTTTGTGCTTCTTAAGTTCATAAAAAGAATGTCAATTTAAATACTGCAAGAAGAAATTCAAAGCGAGTAATTTCAAATATGTCTAGGATGATACATTCCTATGCATCTCGTGTATTCAAAAATCCAGTTTTACTATGTAAATATTAGGCATCTTTGCATTGTAAATAAAATACAAATATATACCTGAGCTTGTCAATCACAAAAACGCATTCGACACATTAATGAATAAAAGCTATTTTAACGAATTACGTTTGGCAACTTATCATTGTTACTCTTCAGATGCCGTTTCAAATTTGTCCACAAAGATCCATTTATGTCGTTTTATTTGCACAAAGACACAAAAAAATTAAGCACAGAAGAGTTTATTGTAAAATTGTATTGATTGTAAAACTGATTGTAAAATCAAAGCACACAATACTTCAAAACTTCCATTATAACATTAAATAACACGCTCTATTCACGATAGATTCCAAAACGACTGCCCCGATGTTCGCCGCCATTCAACTGTATTTTTGTAATGTAGGTGGATTTGGTTTAGCTACATGGCACATCCGCAAGCTAATGCTCGCTTGCTTGGCGTAATATTCTATTTTTGTGAGGCTTTAGTGCTTGTCAACGTCAAGGTCATTAGAGCCCTGCTTGTCGTAATATTAATTCCCCGAAAAAATTTACTTCAAAATTAAAATTCTCTCTCTCTCTCTCTCTTTTTTTTTTTTTTTTGTATTTTGTCATTCATTGCTATTTTATAGCTATGAGAAAAAATAAATTTCATGTTTCTAGGACTAGTAGAAGTATCATATAATTTTCTACTATAAATAAGCGAGTTATACGGAGGGTAATATGATATTAGTTCTTACTTGGAATTTTACAACAATGTTGGGATGAAATGAATTTGTGTTACCAAATATTTCTTTTGGTATATGAACAAAAGGAGTGTGTTTCAAGTATATCTTATATAAACAAATATGAATTATGAAGAAAAGAATACTCGTTATGGTTAAATAGTAAGTTCTTCGAACTACGTGTTACTTGTCCCAGGTCTAAGTAAGATGACAGTATAAGACTTAACACAATACAATTATTTTGGCGAAATATGTAAATTGACATTAAATTTTTAATTATTTCTGTATTTGGTATTGAAGCCTATATACAGTTTCATAGAAAAATAAATCTTTAAGTTCATATTCTTCAATACAAATATGTAGCGAAAAAATTCACAAATACGAAGTACAAATTAACTAAATTTTATTATTAACAAGTATAAATTAAAACTTCGCTTTTTCTCTTTTGTAATGAATATTTTTGATGGGGAAAAATGCTATTGCGTGATAAATTTTGTGACGCGTGTAATGTTGGAAAGTTCATTGTTCCTGAGAGAAATTAAGTGTTGTAGAATTATTACCTGATTCATTTAATATATATTTGTATTTCTGCTGCATAAAATAGAATTATTTTTACATCTAAGGAAATGTTATGAGTTGCCAAATAGTAATGTATGAAAGGGTTATAATAACCGTGCCGTTGACGAGCCCTAAAGCCTCGCAAAAAAAAGTATGACTTTGAGTTCTGATAAAAGGTTAACGGCTATATAACGACCATTTATAATATATGGTGTGCAAGCATGGTATAACAGGAGTAAGTATAGGCATATGGACAGAAAACTCAGCAGTATACAAAGATGCTGCCTACTACCCTGGAGTGGGATGTACCGGAGTACGTCAACAAAGGTCCTTCTGTTCCTCTTAGGAATATTGCCAATAGATCTAGAAATAGATAAATATTACTAGAGAGTGAGGATACACGAAGAGGTGATACAGCACAGCTGGGAAAAATTCAAATAGATAAAACAAAAAGGGCTTGGAAAACAATAATTAATGAGTTAGTACGTTGTTGGAATATAAGACAGGGAAAAGGTAAAAGAAGGAAGAGTAACTTATCAATACATTTCGGACGTAAGGTTTAGTTACAATAACAGGAGGTGGTTCCAGCCAACACCATCATTATACGAGGTATTGACAGGACATGGAAACATCAAGGAAAATTTGTATAAAAGGAAGCTAACAACAAGCACGATGTGTAAATGTGGAGAAGAAGAAGAAGAAGAAGAAAGGGTATATTGGATGAAAGAATTGAAGCGACAGGGAATTTATAGTGACACGGATTGGACGAAATATATTGATACGGAGAAGTTTTATTATGAACTTGAAGAGTATACCAACAAAATAATGTGAATGTAGAAAGAATACATCTAGATAGTAGGAAGTTCCCCATCTCGTCGCGGTAGGGATGGGGAACACATATGCCTAAACAGTATATATAGGAAAGTGGGAACAGCCATAACTGGTAAAGCAGACATGACAGCCGGGAACATGGGAGAAGAGAAAGGTGAAAGAACATAAAGAAATAAGATGGAAATGAAGAGAGATAGAAGATAGAAAATAGACAAAGATAAATAACACCTTGAAACAAAAGGAGATAAAGCAAACCCAGGTAGTGACTGGATGGTCGAGAAACCGGGTTCACTAGAAGAAATAAAATTAAAATACAAAAACAAATAAGGCTAATTCAATGAAATATTTTGAGAAAATGTATTTAATAACATATGAATTAAACTGATTTTCCTGAGTTTGATGTTAAGGTATATTTAGAAGATTCATTTCGTATTACTACATTTTTACGACAATGACGTTTCCATTTTACGGATTTCATAAAATATTAAATGCGGTTTATGTGGCACGGTTACAACACTGTACAATTACCACTCCAGCGCTAATAGATAATTTATGATCGATGAATATTTAAAGAACAAATTGTATGTAGAGTGGATAGCGAACTCTAGATCTAAGTAGATAAACATACACTAATTTTCACATTCCCTCATAGAAAAATAAAAGCTGGCATATTTCTTAGCTTGGTATATTTTAAACTATTTCTTAGGTAGATCATATGTATAATATGACATAAACTAGTGGCAAAAAACCATTGCACATACTTTTCATACAGGTTTCTCAGTTTGAACGTTCTAAAAAAAGTGGGGTATTTTTGATATGGTTTCCTATATTTTGGTCGTCTTTTCATGTTACTCTACTTTAATTTATATTAAATAAATCCCTTAACTACCATAAAAATTTACATATAAATCCATAATAACTCAATGGTTTGTTACCATAATAATTCAATGATTTGTTACGATAGTATTCATGCGAACCAAAGAAAAGAGATAATTTATATTCTTATTTAATTTGGTTAAGTCAAATCGACTTTTCTTTGCAAATTAGACGTGTTTATTTCTGTCGAGTAAAAATAAAGCGGATGCATAAACTATCGAATATGAGAAAGTAATAAAGTAAAAACTAAGTTGTTGGACTCGGAAGTTATGTGAGAAACCACTTTTTTGGAATAACCAAAATGAATATGTCTGTAAAATCCCGCGATTTTTCATGTTTCTACCTCTTTGCTAAAAAGTACTTGCTGGGATGTTGCACTAGTCATTTTTTCATTATATTAATTAATATAATGTGATCCACTTTCATATTTGTTAGATTTATTGTGAGCTTCCATGATATGTTAGAAGTATTAGTAAAATTTAAACCATACATGTAAAATTTTAACTCACTCTTGTGAAGCCAATCAGAAATTTGTACGACCTTAAATTTGAGTGATGTTCATAGGGAAATCTGAGATAGTGGAATGAATGAAACGAGGGATGAATTGACAGCTCAAAATATACAGAAGTTTACATGACAATCGAACTTTTTATTTATGACACTTACGTGACAAAACAGATGCAATTTCAAAAGAGTGAAACAAAAATGTTAACCAATGAACAGTGGAACCAACGTATAGGTTAGATAAGGAATACTTATATCTGCAATGAAAGTAAGTAAAAGTCAAGCAGAAGAAATGTCTGAGCTCTAAAGACAATACGTAGAGAGGCAATCGTTTTCTGAGGCGCAGCTGTTTCGATGCAGCGATGAAGGTGACCGTTGCTGGAGTCGGGATTTTCGTCGGAGCCTCCCGACCGCAGCGTAATCTCTTGAATCCCCTTACGTTTAACACTTGCCCGTAATTGGGTGTCGACTGCAAACGGCAACCACCAGTACGGAATTGGCGAATGATGTTTGGCGAAGGAGAATGTTAGCTTAATAATGTTCAAATCTTTAATTATTAAATATTAATGCTTGAAATACATTAATCAATTTTATTGTAGGATTTCTCAAAAATGTATTTATTTAAAGTAAAATTGTTTATAAATTGTCATCTGGAAAATTTAAAGAAAATGAATCGTTACATAAATTATTTTAATTTTTTGCGTAGAAATTTATATCTTTGGGATTTCTCAAATTACAAATGTTAAGGTGGGATTTCCATTCAAAAAATCCTTCTTCACTGACACACAAGAAATTAAAAGACAATTATAAGAATATACGTGTTTACATTACAGGTGCTTGTAATTTATTTTACAACGCAATAAATAAAATAATCAATAAATATGTAGTATATAATACAACATTGTCGCCTAATTATGTCCTTGCAATATCATCGGTTTTTTAAGTAGTACATTAAGTGACTCGTTCATACGAATAAGTTTTCTGTTAGTATATTCTGTTAGTAATTACTTGCCAGTAATTAGTAATCCCATCCTGGCCCGGGTTTTTCTCCGGTTTTCCTTCGGGTAGAGGCGGATTTATCATACAGGTTCTCTAGGCTTTGTCTAGGGGCGGGTCTATTGTAACAATAAATCGTGAATTTAGTGTTATTTCAATTTTTAAGCACTATACTCAGAATAATCTATAGTTCGATAATAACTTACATGTAATTTTTTGCTTAAAATTACAAACATATTGACATTCTATTAGTATTATAACTCGCAGCTAACTTTTTATCTTATCTAGGAATTTTTGCTGAATTTTTTGAATCCGTCTCTGCCTTAGGGCCCTTGATCGGAATTGATGGGATGGTCCCTTGATTGCTTCCGGAGAGTAAATTAGTTTTTTTTTCCTCCACGTGGTCATACGCAGTTTGTACTGTTTTTTGACAATAAAATTTATTTATTTTATTAATTCCAATGTACCAGAAACTTATAATAGTTTAGAAGTGTAAAAGATTACCATTAATGTGTGTAGGAACACAATTCCTACATATAAAGAAAGGTACATACCTTCATACATATTATATGTATATTATGTCAATATTTTTCAGTTTTGTAAAAGCGACTCTCTTGATCCTTTTTGTTTATAAGTTATACTGAAGCATAAAAATCTCCCTATGAATAAAAACTTATTTTATAAACAGAAAACTTATGAATTGTGAAGTGAAAAATCTGTATCACATAAAATAAAAAATAGTTTTTGAGTAATACATTGTTTATTTACATCATCATGTTTTATACTCGTCGTTCTGCCTTAAAATGAGTCAACTAGTGTGTGTAAATTCAATTTGTGTTTCAATTGTAGTGATCTCCAGGGAACATTACAATCTATCCAGTCTGCTCTCTGTAATGGGATGAAACCACATTATCTTGCCATGACAATCACGTTAGTTCTATTACATTTGGTCATAATATATTTCACTATGTTTGTCGGCAATAATTAAATTTGTGATATCGTTTTATGAGAGAAATGAATCGTTATCTCAACGCAAAAAGAAAGTTTTTTCTTATTTTTCTGTGCACTTTGCATGAGCTTACCTGTCGCGGATGGTATTTCAATGGATACTTACAAGGCTTTGCAGTTATATGCCTTTGAGAATGCATGCCATATCGTGTGTACTGTATGATGACTGTGAAAGATGCATTGATTACAACACCTCAGATCTATAAAAAGAGACCTTAACAGCAGAAGAAGTTATTTATTTCAGATGTTACATAGAAGTCGCATAAATGAGGCCACAGCTAAAAATTGAAATTCCTAAAATTGTGTTTAGAATTTGTCATTTCCATTCGCTAATTCATATCATGAATAATTTCCTTTCGGTATGTCTGTTCTAAAATTACTCCGAAACCCGCAATCCCCTTGTCCACGCTTGCTTCAGTTGCCAGGATTGTCCTCATGAAATATGGCGAGAAACCACAGTTCTGTTTGTCTCTATCCATAAATCGAGCTCAGAGACCTCAAGCACTATTGTCGGTAGCTTATGAATAACCGTATATTACACTGAGCTCGTCGAATGAACCACATAACAGCTTTACTAGGAGCATTTCACGTGAGTGGATTCTCAGGTATCCGGATGGTCGATTTCGAGATCGGGCAGCGGGAAACCGTGGGAGTCCGTGGAGCTGCCAAGTTATCGATAACGTAGAGCAGAGATCACGTCTCCGTTACCGGCGCCGCAACCTCAGCGGACTCCATCAATATCTGACACTTGTAGGATACTGATTTATTTCGTATCTCTTATTATTGGACTAATTTATTATGTTGGCCACAACTCACCACTCTTGAAGAGAAATCTCATATGACACACAGAACGAAACAGTGAAATATCGGAATGCGTGATGAGAAGTGTGAAATACACTTTATCTTCGTGTGATCATATGTAAATATGACCCTATAAATTACATGGTGTAATATATACGGGGAGTAAATATTTTGCTGTGAAATTATTACACGTATTCGAAGAGTACATTAGCCTTCTACAAAACTCTATTAGCCTTCTACATTATCTCTTAAGTACCTCTGACCTATTATTAGTCACAATTTGTCTCTGTTGGAGTCTAATACTGCACACCTTATT
Organism: Laupala kohalensis; assembly: GCA_002313205.1. NCBI lineage: Eukaryota > Metazoa > Arthropoda > Insecta > Orthoptera > Trigonidiidae > Laupala > Laupala kohalensis. Next base: position 966,341 of record NNCF01125945.1, read on the forward strand.
AAAAAAATCCGAGATGTGCATGAAATTTCCTGCCATAACGCCCACTTCGTTCTATATAAAGATATTAAGTCAAAAAATTTATTTATCTCTATTATCGATACATATATATCACATAACTTTGGTAATATAATATGTGTTTTGAACTATAGTATACTGTCAATATATCATTTTTTTTTTTTTTAAATAAATCGAATGCATGTTGGGAAACACAATACCGCAATCGCCCCCGCGCTGCATTCGATCCGAAAATCGGCGTCTGTTACGTTGACGGGAAAGTGAATGCATACTCGTCCATATGTCGCTAATGGAGTGATTCTTGTTCAACTTAAATTAATACGTTTTTACACTTGTATGGAATTTCTTTATTTTTGTCCCGTTCAATTTATAATAATTTAATTTCGATTCAGTATTTACAAACAACTTGGGAAAAAGAATAATAATAATATGAAACTACGAACATAGTTTTTAAGAACATCTACTAGTCGCCTCGATTTAGTATCACTCGTTTTCTCAGTGCAGCGCTTACCGTCCACATTCCAACCGACTCGAGTTGTAAATCACTGCCTTGTGTTTCTTTAAATAGATATCCCTTTGGCTAGTAATTGTATTTAGGATTTTAACAATTTTTTTCCTCTTTATTCCCTGAAGTCAAATGGTTATAGATACTTCTTTCGTATAAATGAGAGTCTAATCTGTTTTGCCATACCATGCAAATTTCAGGAATCTAACCCAGATCATCGATTTTCACTTACGTTTCACAAATGAACTTGAATATTTGCCCAAGATATTATATCATTTTATCGTAAATGTTTCAAATATTTTTTTCTTTTTTCTCCTTCCAATTTCTTCACCAACAGTATCGGCAAGCAAACCTTTATTCTCTCCTTTACCAAAGAGAACCTCTACATACAGAATAGAACTTACAAAATGAGGCGGTCTTCCCGAGCAGGAAGCGCTTCCGGTAGCTCGCGGAAGCTCCTTCTACTCTGTGAAGCATTCTATTCCTCTCGTCCTCTGCTCTAATGCTGGGTACTTTCATGCTAACGAGATGACAGAACTCTGTCCCTGAGGGGCGAAGGCGCGCTTGTTTAATATCCCAGTCTGTCTGTCCCAGTGGTAGCGAAATGGAATTATTAGAGAGGATTCAGATAATGAGTTTGGATTGAAGGGATGTGATAAATACAACGAGAAACAATTTTGGAATTGGACTGTTGTACAGGATTATTAGTAGATTTTTTTTCTCATCGGATCAAAGTTGTATCCTTAGTTTAATGATTCTCTTTGGTCGCTCGAAAATGGACAGATTAAAGAGAAAAAAAATTATGACTTCGAGTTAAAGCGGAGTGACCGTTACGTATAGCGTTGAAATGTTTTAAAATTTATGAGTGTTTCTTTTTTATTATAACACATAAATTTGTTCTTTTCGACCAGTCAGATAAAAAATTTGCATGTACAAAGCAGAAACGAATTAAAATTAAAAAAGTAGAAAGTTACAACAAAAAGTTTTTGCACTCAAAAACTTTTTATTTTACTTATCCCCTCCCCAGATCTATGAAAATGTGAGATCTGGGAATGACTACTAATAAATCTTGATCAAACTTATGATCGTCTTCGGTGTGGATGACATTCGCTGGATCTAAACATTTATTCTACCCTTGTTTCTTTTCCAAAAGTTTAAATAATAATCATTAGGAAATGAAAATTAGGAGACTAGCGTGTATTTATTATTTTATCTCATTAAATTCGTATGGCAATAAGAATGGTAAAAGTAAAAAAGGATTTTTTTCAATATTTTAATATACCTCTTACTTAAGGGTGGCGTGAACACGAGTAGACTAATGTCGCACATCGCCAAGGAAGATAATCGGAAATTGCTGGGAGACCCTTGGCCAACTGGATCAATGCCCAATCTGGAGGAAAATAGCTGACGTGTTTGTATTCTTAATAAGTCCATAAACTTCATACTTGATAAAAAGGAGTGAGAATACTACGGTAATATTACTCGAGAAATTTCTTTCGTAATTAATTTTCACAATTCAAACATGTTTGTTTGCAGTGTTGTTCATGCGCAAGTTCGTTCCGTACGGAATAAACAATTCACTCAGTAATCCCATTCATTGTTATTTAGCACCAAATTTATACATAATTGAGCGCACCAACCAGAAGGGGTGGAATAACGAGGGTGGACGATGATGTAGTTCCAAGAATAAATGGTTGGTGTGTTAGCAATGTGCGTCGATGAAAAAAAAAAAAATCAAAAGTTGCATGCCACAAAGCGTGAATTATTAAGCTCGCGTTTTTAAACCAATGCCATATACGTGTGTTGTGAGCTTCTCTTTTAAATTTGATCGTAGCGATTCTACTTTAACTGTTTTTAAATTGGCAGTTGTCACGGCATAATGGCCGAATTTCTCTTTCACTTTTTTTATTGTACTAACGACAGTTCTAATGGGGTAAACGTTTCCTATTATATGGGTACGTTCAAAATCATAATTTTTGTCGTTTCCAAAAAAGAACCTTAAAATACATTGTTATGGGTCTAGTAGGGAATTTATTTTGCCGTTACACGGTTTTCGAACAGAAAAATTATGGGAATGGTATAAGGGTGTAGCGCTTCAATTTACATTAATCTCTTCTTTTTTTCTTTTAATGCTTACCTTCCTTTAAAAAGAAATTCTTTACCACAAATAAATTCAATTTCCCACTACACAAGACATATTTTGAAGATTACGTCATGAAACAAATACCTTATTTCCGGACTGTTAATTGTCGGATTTTATTTAAATGCTTCGCCTTAAAAATAAGAGTCTTGTTAATGTATACTTTCATTGTACTTGTAAGTTTTAAAAGGGTAAAGCGATTATATGTGTCTTAAAGCAAGAGATATAAATAAAAAAGTCTTATTTATAAAAGATAAACGTAGTTTAGATGTCATGATATATTTTATAATGAAATTTTCATAGTGTAAATAATTCATTTTTACCCTATTAGAAATATTTGTGGTGAAAATTGTTTCACTCGTCATAGAAATTATTCCACTGTAGATGAGTCTTATTTTCACATATTCAGATAAAATAAGAGTTAACTCAAAACATTTTCTAGGAGATAAATATTTTTGAATGAATCCGCATTATAATACTTTAATATTTTCAGCTAATAAGTTTCATCATAGTGTGTATTTTTAAAAAATCCTATTTTACATCACGTATGTACGGATTTCGAATGAAGCTAATTTTCTACTGTGCAAGCTTCTTAACGTGAGAAGTCTGGCAGAAGTGCAATAAGAGTTTCGGAAAGCGTATCGGTGGTGCTAAAGTTAATTCCGTTGCTGTCATACATTGACTTTTCATGTTCGAATGTCGGCATGTCACCTCATCCAACTGTGTATGTTCTTACATTTCCTCACAGGAGAATAAAATAGAGTTTTTATTGAAAAAAAAATGCATTTGAAAAAAAATTTGATCACAGAAAGAATTAATACGGAAGCTTATTTTAAACTTACGATGAAATTATGTAGAATGAGTCAGTTTGAGATTTAATTACTATTTCAATTATTATCGGTCCAGTCACAAACTTACATTTCGATCCAAATTATTCGCGAGTTTAGATAATTATTTTCATTTTTATGATATTCACTGATATAATGAAAAAGGAATGATATCAAATTCTTGAATTACGCGATGATAAAGTAACCCGACTGTTATATGAGACTACCACTGCAGTACGTATATCCTCTGTTTGAATTTGACTTCTACGTGGTTCATTTTGAGGATAGACGCTTGTAGGTTTACATCCTCATTCAAGGAAGTGTTTTCTTGACAAAGTGCAAATGGCACAATAGCGCAGATGTCCTAGTTTCAAAAGCTCCGACGACTCTTGGTTCGTAGTTGGGGTCGTTATGAGTCGTACAATTAGCGCCTTACGTCTCACTTACGACCTCGTCTTCTAAGTCTCTGGTGTCTACTTAAAGTACGCTTGTCTGTATGGTGCTCTGGTGGATATGCAATTGCACTTCATAGCATTGCTACAATTAAAATATTCGTTGAAGGAATTATGCAACCGCGAGAACGGAAATTATCTTCCTTGCTCACGATAATGGTTCAGTGTGGAACACGAAGATTCACATGTACTCCTAGATCTTATATAATGCGCTTCATAATTACACCAACAACAATACACGAATTAATTGTATATACACCAATATTTTATGCAACCGAAGATAAGTCATATGAGAAAAAGTAAAACATTTCATTTAGTAATTTTTATCTTCCAGTTACTGAGGCATGCACAGTTTAATATGAAGTTGTAAGAAATTAGTTTTAGAGGTATTGTGTGCATCAATTAAACTTGTATTATTAACAATGAAAATCTTATACTATGTATAATTATCGTTTTTGTTTTGTTTTTTTTATTTTAAGTTCCAAAACTTAACGTAATTCTAGAATATTTTGATTATAAAATGGGGATTTCAAAATGTACATTTAACTCATTAATATTTTAAAAATTAGATTGGCAGAAAGTTTCTTATCCCGTTTTAGAATTAAAAGACAGGTATCAATAGTTTCAGTCTTTAAATTGAAAACTATTGATTGAAGACTAAACATGTTCTTTCATGTATGCTGAGAAACCTGCTAAATATACTATTGTTATTTATTGTAGCAAATGGAACTTCATAATCCAGCAATTTTAGTATTTACATTTCATATAATAAATAAGTAAAAAGTGATACAATGGCATTAACAGATGTAGCAATATTTAACAGAGCATTCTTCTCCGCAAAACATCGCGTTATTATTCTTAATTTATCAGCTCAAGTTTTAAGATGTCATCTCATAAAAGATGCTTGTAGAACGCCTTATCTCGGAGTGTAACTCTTGTAATTAGCTCTTGTCAATTTTCATTAGATCTGTCTCCTCCTTATTTTGATAAAAGGGGGTTTTAGTCTCTTCGGTATTTTGTAACGAAATAGAATGGTTGTGTCTTTCTTTTCTGTATGAACCATTACATTCCTCTGTTAAGTTTCAAGTTCCAAAAGGATGACTCAAGCTGTGGGTAAAAGAGAGCACCGATTGGAAGTATATAAGACTTCACCGACAGTTGCTCAAGTTTCCATTGGAAAATCCGATAATAATATTAAATTCTATGTGCTAATCGTGTGTCGGGGAACTTTATTCAGTCCTAAGAGGATGCAGCCGCCGATTCTTAAGACTTGAGCTATTCGATCTTCTGTAGGAGACAGTGATGTATGAATACTTTTAGTCACACAAAACTTTCTCTCAGTTGAGGGCAGCTGCTCGAAAGCGCGGAATCTAAAAAGCGGAAGAAAATTAATTTCACAGAGGAAGGAGCTGTCTATCATAAAGAGAGCCATCTGCTTTGGTCCCGTGAGCAACTACAACAGAGGAAGTTGCAAACGAAAGGTCATATTTTTCAAGACGCATTCATTTAGAGTTCTTTTATCGAGTCGTCTTGAACTATTAAATAAGAAGTCGTTTCTCACTATACGTTTTTCTGTTATAAAATGTCTCAACAAATATATAACCCTTCTTTAGTCCTTCCGTATAATTTTTCATGTATTTTAAATGCGTTTTTTTTTCATTTTCCAATAGATTTTTTTCATTTGTTCTATTAAGGTCTTAAAATATTTTGTTTCTATAACGTTGCATTTTTTAAAATAAAATCATTATTGTGATTGTTTATTCATTCAAATATTATTTAAACTCACAAGAATAGTGTTTTACATTTTTACTTTCCAAGCTTATTCTCATCCTCGCTCTAATAGTGACAAAATACTCTAGTCTTAGAGGTACCCTAAATACACTACAGGAATGGGAAATCTTCATTTTTTGTCAGTAAAATATTTTATCAAGGCTCTTTTAAAACACCATAAAACATGCATATAATTATACACCCACTGCTCAAGATGGAGGTTTAAATGAAAAATATGGATCAGCATTTACGCAACATACTTTTCTAAGCTACAATAAAGATTTTAGAATAAAATACAGTAAATATAATTTTTTTTTCAAAATTAGTTAGTTATGCAATTCTATTCCGTCATTAATTTTTTATGATCTTTTTTAAATATCTGAGTCGAGAAAAAAAAATATTTACAGAAAGTCATCCCATACCACTTTCAGATATCGCCTTTTTACTGCCCTTGATAGTTGGAAAGCATAAGTTCCTACTACCCACTAAACTTCCTTATGCATGGTGTAATATATACTAATAAATGTTAAAAGTCTGTGGAATAAGAATCGGAAAAAGTAATCGATGAAACTATTTTAAATTTCAAAGGACTCTTCTTCAGGGTTATTGCTATTAACTTGCAAAGTATGATAGTATGATGAATTACGAGAGTAGAAAAAGAGTCAAAATTGGTGGTTAATCGATAGATATCCTAACTCCCATTTCCGTTGACTTACTGATTTGTCCACCAGAGCTGACTTACGTTAGGTGGGGCGAGCGTCCATTGAACATATAATTAAGTGGCCGAATCGTAGAAGCAAAATTATATAAAGGCTTTGAAGTGCATTGTTTTCAAGTTCATAACCTACAAGTGAAATGAAAATTAAAGAATTCAGAGGTCTTAACAAAGCGCTTTGTTTATTAAGCATTCTGTGTAAAGTGAATTTTCCTTGTGTCTGGATTTTATAAGAATTCGTAATTAAGTACATATTAGCTCATAATACTATTTGTGTATATTTTTGAAGGTATTATTCTTTGTGTTTAATATAATAACTCACTAATAAAACATTAAATAAATTTATTTTTGTATTGTTAAAAAGACATACAAAAAATTATCGACATTCAAAGAAATACTGGTACTGTGAATTATATAACTTACCCTACAGAGGGTATTAAAACACCTATCAAGAAGTCTGGCTTTCCTTAGCTCATTTTTCCATCGTTGCTCAGAGTTCTTATGTAATATTCTAAATCCATTTATTAGATTCTATATTTCTCGTGATTTGTATTAAAATTTTGATTGTCCAGTATTTTAAGAGTTTTTTTCCTTTAAATCCCGGGCAACGCTGGGTTGTGCATATGAAAATGGGTAATGATCCTCATCTCAATCTTCATAACAAATACAATGATCTGTTTCCTATATTTTATTTCTAAATGATACCTATTGGTAAATGTCACTTTTTCTTTCGTCCTACTAAACCAAATGCTAAACATGATGTGGAATTACAAATATTATCTTCTGGATTCTGGAAGAATCGTTATCTTGTAATTTAATTGAGTAATACTTGTGTTATTTTCTTTAAAATAGGAATTAAATTTGTATTAACGTAAGTTTGTGAGTCACCTACCAGTTGGCGCTACTCATAGCCGTTTAGAGCACTGGGAGTCATAATACAATACACACAATACGGTACAAAAATAAACAAAAAAGCAATAACCTTATTTATTGTTTAACAACGTTAAGATATATGTGTAGGTATTGCAATATATATATACTGTCTCTTATACACATCTAGATGTGTATAAGAGACAGTTTTTTAACGATTCATTTACAGATGCTGTTTTAATTATTACTGACAATGCAACTTTTTTTTCTGAGTAACATGACATTTTAAGTCCATATTTTTTGTTATTAGTTATTTGCCTTCATGTCCAGTTACCTCATCTTCTTAGCAGTATTTAATAATAATTATCTCACATTAATTTAATCAATTGATAGGTGTCTTAGATTAGTCTTATTGAATTTAATCGTTCGTATGTCTTCATCGCAGTATTTTGTTTCTAGAGAAAACAATAACCTCACAATTGACATTACTCACACCTACAATTGATTAGAAATATTTTTTTGNGTTAGTATTATTTATGGGTTTAGATGGCACTTAATTTCTAGATTAAAATTAAATTAATCTTATCCCGAAACTATACTAGAATTTACGTTAATACATAGAAAATTGAAAAAGAAGCTTTTTATACATTTATTCTTTCTTTTTTTCATATAATGTCAATTAATTAATGTATTTATGTTTTTAGATGACACTAAATATTTTGAAATTTTTAGTGCTAGAGTGAAACTATACTATTATTTACGTGAATGCATAGGAAACTAGAAATTAAATGTAGATATAAAACGCAGGCAACAGTACAGTACTAACCATTGTGATGAAGTGTCCCCCTAAAAAGAACTCTCCACGTACCTTTCTTTGTCCAATCGCCAATTGACTCTGTCCTGATAGCACAAAACTCCATCTTATAAAAGAGAGGTATGCACAAATCCTTTTCCTTGCATTGACCGCATTAAATATTGTATTAATATACAGACCTAACAAACATATGGACATCTAAAATAGTATTTAGACTATAATAAAATCGGAAGTTTATATCATTTTATTGATAGAAAGAGAAATGAAGTTTAAGGGCTTTCTGAAAAATATATAATTATTGTGAAGTTCTAGAAAACAACGCCTAACAATTTCTCATATTTTATGAAAAACATAACAAAAATATGCCAAGAAGGATGGTTCTCGATACTTTTAATATTGAAGGAAATAAAAGAGAAAGGTTTCCCGTGTTCTTTTGTGTATCGTTTCTCAGATATTTAATGCCCACTTGTGATTAATGAGCTTCTCCTCGATACATGTAATAATACCCCAAAGGTGAAGAACGTTTTTATGAAGGCTTCGGTAGGAGAATTTGATTAATCTCCTTTCGATGCAATGAGGGAGTCAAGAAGAAAAGATGACTCGAGGGAGGCACACCATCTGGTGCTGATGCGCTCCTATTGTCAGTCGCTATTGATTCACGTGTGGGCGCAATTCTCGGGACACATACCTACCATGTTTTCACATTCTCTCGCGAAGAAAAATATGAGTACTTTGTCACAAATTTTATCTCAAAATTAGGATGAGTCTGAGCCTCACAATAAAGAAAACTATTATTTTTTAAAATTTTGTGTCCAAGTTCACACAGTAAATTCCATTCAAAACTTTACACCTGGATGATCTGTACAGTTAATCAAGTCTTCTCTAATATTTTTGGTATATATAATACAATTTTACTATTACCTTATAGAAACCATCTATATTACCTTATAGATAACTTATATAGACACTATTACCTCATATCCCTTTTACACACGTCAATAAATAAAAATATTTTTTTTCATAAATTACATAGGTATTTAAAAAATATTGCGATCAATAAACAGCTAGAAGTAACCAGATAATTAAAAAAATTAATCAGGTTTATACGGGATCTAAGTTATTATTAGTGTTTCTATCACGATCCATTCCGCTTCTACATTAATTACGGGATGTATATTAAAATTAATAATAATGATAATAATAATAAATTTATTGTCAAAAAGCAGTACAAACTGCGTATGACCATGTAGAGGACAATAAACTAATTTACTCTCCGGAAGCAAGGGAACATCCCATCAATTCCGATCAAGGGCCCTAAGGCAGAGACGGATTCAAAAATTTCAGCAAAAATTCCTAGATAAGATAAAAAGTTAGCTGAGAGTTATAATACTAATAGAATGTCAATATGTTTGTAATTTAACAGAAAAAATTTATTTTACACGTACAAATTATTATCGAACTATAGAGTATTCAGAATATAGAGTTTAAAAATCTTACGAATTGTAATAACACTAAATTCACGATTTATTATTAAAATAAACGCGCCCCTAAACAAAGCCTAGAGAACCTGTATAAGAAATCCGCCTCTACGCGAAGGAAAACCGAGCCAGGATGGGGCTACAGAATTAATGTACACAACCGTGCCAAAGTTGAGTACACTTAAAAGTAAATTAATATGAGCCATAAGACACAACAAAATCATGCAAGAAAATAGTTTTTGAAATTGTTATTTAAGTTATTAAAAAAGTACTACAGCAATGGCATGATAAAGTACAAGACGAATTTGACTTTAATTAAAATCAATAAATTCTTTTACAATGCAGAAGCACTGGTGCAGGAGGTAGTTTTTGATAGCGGATTTGAAGAGATTCAATTTCATAATATCTTTTATATTTTTAGGCAGGGAATTATATAGAACGATTCCCGAATGATATGGTCCTTTTTGGCAAAGAATTGTTTAGACTCTAGGGCGATGAATATTATTACTATTGCAAGTATTGTGTTCGTGAACGAGATTGTTTCGTATGAAGCAATGGTGGCACTTCACTAATTCGATCTTAACAAACACGACCGTTTCATAAATATAGATGCAGGGAAGTGTTTAGATATTTAATTCCTTTAATAAAAGTTTAAAATAGTTTCGGGGGTGAGATTTACAAATTATCCGAACTATCCTCTTCTGAATACTGAAAGTAAACGGGAGTAAACGTTTGCAAAATATACGCAACGGGAAATACGTGGACTAACTACGTTAACTAAGATTTGGAATGCGTAACAAAATTTGTTTAATTGAGAATTAAGATTAAACACGTGAAAATTCCATTTGATGTTGTCTTGAATATGGAGACCTAAGAATTTTGTATTCGTAACAGTTTTTAATTGTGTTCCGTTTAAAGAAAGAGAAACCTGGGGTAAAGATTTTGTGATACTATTGTGAAATGACATAGACACTGTTTTGTCAGTGTTTACAATGAGACGATTTGCATGGAACCAAGTCGAAAGGTTAGACAAAACTTTTTGAGCATTGGCGTGTTTACATAGTAAATTAGTGTCATCAGCAAAAAGAACCATTTTGCAATCTGATGTGGATGATGACATGTCGTTCACATACAATAAAAAGAGTATAGGGCCGAGAATTGATCCTTGGGGTACTCCGCAAGTAAGTGGCTTTGTTTCTGAAAGACAACGCTCAAGTATTTTATTTTTAGTATAGGATATTTCTACTTGTTGATATCTATCTTTTAAATAAGAAGTTAGCCATTGATGTGGAAGTCCACGAATGCCTAAAGAATGCAATTTGGTAAGGAGAATTCCGTGATCGATGACATCGAATGCTTTGGATAAGTCAAGAAAAACACCCTGAGGATTTTCTCCACTGTCTAGAGATGTGGTAACATCGTTTAAGAAGGAAAATATGGCGCTTGTAGTGGAAAAGGATTTCCTAAAACCGTGTTGATCGTCAGAGAGAATGTTAATTTTTGATAACAAATCTAGAAGACGCGTATAGAACAATCTTTCTAAAATTTTTAAGAAAGTGGGTAGTAGAGATATTGATCGGTAATTTCCCATATTAAGTTTGTTTCCTTTCTTGTGTAAAGGTTTCACTTTAGCACTTCTAAATATTTTAGGAAACACCCTTTCCGATAAAGAACTATTAAAAATATCTATGAGAGGACTGAATATAGCGTGGGACGAAAATTTAACAATAAACTCCGGAATATCATCTATGCCTGTTGAAAATTTGTTTTTTAATTAGCTGATGATTCTCATAACTTCACTGGCGGTAGTTTCGGAAGTGAACATAGAATTTGGTACGTGGGTGGATATAATTGGTGGACATTGATTTGTATATATTGAGTTTGTCATTTGACCTACTTCTGAGAAGTAAGAATTAAACAAATTTGAGATGTCGTGATGATTTGATACGATTTTGCCATCTTTTAGTAGAGAAATATTTTCTTCGCGATTTTCAGAAGTTGACGTGTATTTTTTAACAATATTTCACATGGCTTTCATCCGGTTGTTCTATTTTAGTACCTGCCTGTCGTTTCCCATAACTTTAGCTGCATAGACTACTTTTCGAAGAATAGTCTTATATTTACGAAAATAATTATGGAATTTGTTATAGAGTTTTGAGAGATAATATAAACGGCGTTTGTTTTTTTGAAGAAATTCTTATCCCTTGTGTGATCCATCTGTTGTATTTCTTTGTGTTAATTATATTGCGTTTTATGGGAAAGCTAGAGTTGCAATGTTTTAGGAATATTGAGATAAATACATTGAATTTATCATCGGTATTTTTGTTATTGTAAACATCTTTCCATGTTTCTTCACGCAAATAACTTATAAATATGGATTGATTTTTGTCATTAAATTCTCTTGAAAATTTGTAAAGGAAATTATGTGGTTTTAGTTTATTATTAATAGTCAATACTTAAACAAGGTGATCTCTGTATCCGGCGATAAACACTTCAGAGATATACGATATTCCATTGTTGACGATAGTTTGATCTAGCAGAGTTTGAGATGAGACAGAGAGGCGATTGGGGTCGCTTATTGTAGTAATAAGGTTAAAGGAATCGATAAGATTCTTGAATCGATAAATTGGTGAATGTGCCGAGTCAGATGTACTCAGGAAATCGTTGTTGAAATCACCTCATATAACGATAGATGTAGTAGATTTATGTTTGATATGTTTTAAAACAATTTCAAAGTTCCGAAAGAAATTGTCAAGATCTGATTGAGGAGGTCTGTAAATACACAAAACAACAATACGGGTGTCGGTCAGATTAATTGCAGGAAAAAAGAACACACTATGTACGCAGAAGTTCTCCGTTGCCTGGAAGTGGAGAAAATAAAATATCATTACGAACTTAGATACACGTACCTCCATGCGGATTTTTTCCTTTAAAATTTTGCCGACAATAGGAACTTGCTAAATAATAATTAGAAATAGCAGTATCGTTAGTGTTGTTAGTTGAAAGCCAATGTTCTGTGAGGCATAGCAAATCGAATGGGTCTTCGTGAACCAGAATATCAATGTTTGTCAATTTGTTTGAAAGGGATTGGATATAATGATGAAATTATGATGACATTATTTTATTTTCGCAAAAAGTTTGTGATTCACGAGAAATGGAATCGACGTTAGATTGTGGAGAGGAATTAGAGTTTGGTACAGCTTCTAGTTCCGGATTTAACCAGCAAACTGCACCCGAACGCGATTGTCACCTTCGAGTACCACATTGTACTTCTGAGCGCAAGTTGTAACTGTGTATGGGGGCGGCAGGAGATGTGGATAGAGGTATAGATGAGGATGTGGGAGATGAGGAAGCAGTAGGTGAAAGAACAGGGACAGGAGAAGAAATGGGTGTGGAGATAGGACGAGGAGATGGTGATGAGGTAGGAGTGGGTAAGGGGCAAGCGGATGACGTGAGGTCAGATGTGAAGCTAGGAGAGAACCGAAGAGATGTTTCCCAGACCGTTTGAGATGGAAACCCTACTGGGTAAAGTCCTTGGCAGTCAGGTGTGGTTGCAAATCAAAAAAATGTGATTTTTGTGTCTACCAGGTGATGTTTTTAGGGAGATGTTTGCCAGGTTAATTTCGTGGTTTATTTGTGGAACGTTGAAGCGTGGTGGCAGGCTAGAAAGTACTATGTTTGTGTGCTGAGAGGTCATTTTTAGTTTTTGTGGATGTTGAGACGCGTTGAAATGACCATCCAAGTTAATATCGTTCTGCCCATCTATGATGATTACCGTGTCCCACTCTGTGAGTTTTTTAGTGTAGGTGTCTAGTTCTCGTTTAATTGCTTACAAACGAGCGTTTGGCTTAAAGAAGCCGGAAACTGAAAACTGGCGAGGAAGCAATCCACGCATAACGAAGGACATCTGACGACCATGCGAATCAGCTAATATGAGCACTTTTGATTTCTGCGTGGAAGTGTTGGCTACATCTCTGGGTAGCACTACTTTATGTGGTTTTGGGCGGCTGTGCTTACTATTGCGTGGTTTGTGAACAGGTGCGGGTACTGAACGGGAGGGGATGAAACGAGTAAGTAAGGGCGGAAAAAGAGACATGTCATCTAACATACTAAACCTATACTGTGTGAACAGTTGGGGTGATGTCTTTGGTCTAACTGGGTGATAACAGGCCTTCTGAAGATCAGCTTTGAATGAGTTGAGGAAAGCGATAGTGTCCATTGTGAGTTAGTTGGCAACTTAATGACAAAAACAAATGGGAATACTCAAAAACTGACATCTAACACTGAACGAAGGATACTAGTATAATAATATATTTATTTACGGAAGTTACTAATGAGATATCAAAAAATAAATGTACAAACAAACTGACGACAAAAATTATTGAAATAATTATTTAGTACGACAACTGTAGATTTATTAATTCGACAATAACTACTCCATATTATGTTAAAATGTAAATAAATACGAAATAATTTGCATTGTAAAGTGATGTAATGATTCTATGAAATTATGACGACGAGAACTTGGGTGCAACAATATGTCAGTGTTTAAATAAGTAAATAAACAAACTGACAACTAAAATGACAGAAATAATAATTTAGGACGACAACTGCAGATAAATAAATTCGACAATAACTAAGGCAATATAATGTTAGAGTGTAATGAATTACTACAAAAAAATCAAGAAAACAAATGGTAAAATATTGGAATAATTCTATTTACGGCGACTAAACTTGAGCAGTGCAACAATAGAGTACGTTATTTACAAGTAAATAATGATGTAAAAATATACGCACCAGAAAATCTAAACACACCAAAATAATTTTAATGCACCAAGAAGTTAAATTTACGAATCCGTTTGTACTTACGTAAACTTTATCTTACCTTTGAATGAAGCACTTGAAAACAATATGAAATTATATTTGGTCCTTTGGATTAGGAAATGTTTGAAATGAAAATACTCACACAGAACAAAGAATTTTACACTACAATGAAAGTTAGGATCTAAATACAACTACTGAATCACAAATACTCGAAAAAATAAAATAATTAGTAAAGATTAAACTGAAAAATAGAGAGAGCTCATTAACGACCGCAGCTANNATCAGAAGCGATGTTGCCGCTTAAAAGATATATTATTTATATTAGTTTCCCTCGGAAACCGACCGAGGCAAGGGGCAGTTCTGCCCCCGTCACAAATAGTTGAAAGGATTAAGTTCCCAGGTTCACTGACGGAGGGCGCCACTGACCTGACAACAGATAGCAGCAGACAGTTGGACGTTGACATCGGCTGGCATCTGCACTAGGCTGCGAGGAAACGGTGGGCGCAAGAAAAAGTGATATAAGTATTGTATCTTTATAATTTTCATTTTTCCATGCTGAAACAACGAATAACTATTACATTATTGAATAGTTTGATTCTTTCTTAGCAATTCAATGCATTATTGATCTATCCAATAAAAAAGTCAGCTTGACAATGAAACAGTATTTTTTGTAGCATCCAATCATATATTTTACCTCAACCATAAGCTGCATTTTTTGTTGATCCTCCTTTAATCTTGCTGGCTAATTGTCAACAGAGTGTGGTTGGCTGTGTACCCAAGGCGTGTGTTGGTGTTTATGTTTGAGTACAGATATGATTAATTCTGGGTTATTAAGATAATTTCTGTTTTCTTCTTATTTTTATTTATTTCTTATTTACATCATAGAAAATGTTTTGAACTTCCTGTTTTCGAATTCTTTCTGACATATTAAAAGTTATACCGTTATTTATTCATAAAAATAATAAATAAACCAGCACAATATATTTTCTTTGCCTTGATTGACACATAAAATATTTTTGTCATGTAAATAAGGTACATAACTGGAGAAAATGTAGTCACGGACGTCCAAAATATTATTGATATATTTTTTTATGTCTACATTTACCTGAAAACCCAAGGAAAATGTTTATTTGGATTCTTAAAAATATTTTGAAAATCATGTATCCTTCATACAATTTGTACAGGGAAAAAATTATATATTACTCCTATTACAAGCTGTTTTTTTGTTTCTGCGAATAACAATTCTTGTAGATGTAATAATGACATATGATTAACTTTTCCTCAGCTTAAAAACAGAATTAGAAAAACAAATTGAAGACTTTGATTTTCTTATTATAAAATTGTGTATATTTTTAAATTTCTATTTGTGTGTGGACTCATTCGATATCTCATCTTATGCTCGCACTTATGAAACGTTTTTGTCTTTTTTTATTGCTTTCATTGGTGTTTTCCATCTCAGCTCCAGAGCTGTTGGAAAGTCGTGCAATATGTCATGCATTATTCCTTCTCTTATTCCCCGGAAACCTGATGAAGTAGGAGGCGCGGCGTGAGGGAAGCTGGGATCGTCTCTACCTTCATCTCCCCTACCCCCTCCACCGCCTCAACCCATCACCAACCCCCTTCCGTAGTGTTTCGCCCTTCGAGTCGTCTCCCCCTCGTCCACAACTCCCGTCAACGCTTATGCGGGGATTTCGCAAACGAGACGCTAATTAGCTATGAGGCACTGAGCTCAGGAACCGCTTTGCCTTCTCCCATGCATCCAACACCAACCCTTTATACGCTCTCTCCCAGGAAGCCCAGGAATTGTTGTTAGTTGCAACTCCGTTCCATATTGAGGGATGATATTACTTGACTTCTTCTTGAAGGAATGATTGATTGTGCGAGTTGTTTGTTTGTTTCGGTATCTCAGAACATTTTGACAAACCTTGCAAACAATTTTCGTTTTTGCAGTATCTCAGTGGTTTAGAAATGAATTTAATTTTTGTGTAATATGGCCTATTATGGTAAAGGCTGCTTATCAAAACGCATTAAAACTCCTGAAATCATGTCTGATTGATTTGAATTCAATCTCGATAGTCTTTTAATGTTACATTATAGATAATTATTTTTTATTAATTTTTTTCTCCAATATTTTGACACTTGATCACGTGTTTACTAAAGAAATGTCACTACATGGTTACATGACATGGTTTAACAAGCAATTAAAATCAACATTACACAGTTCAAATTGTAAGTGCAATTCTTAGCGTATTTTTATTTCCTAATTCAATTGAAAAGTTTCCTTCTGTGTATAGTTTTTATAATTCAATATAAATGTTAAGATGGTATTTTCTCCTCAAAATCCTTCTCATCTTTGAAAATAAATTTCTCTAATTCCCCATAATATGACTGCTGAAGTACCTACACGAAGAAACGTAGAAATATATCTAGTATTGTGTTTTTGTCATACAAATTTTTAATGCTCATAAAATAGAAAATAAAAATACCAGACGAGACGAAAACAAGAATTGTTAAGTTGATTGGAGACATCTTTCATTGTCTATCTTTCCCATATTTTTATTCATTCTACGTTTTTCTTTTTTTATTGTTCTATTCCTACTAACTGACTTAGCATTTTCTCCTTTTCTTTTTATTAAACTGCTTGTTTCTTCTCGTTGTCTTCGTACACGTACGATTCTAATGTTCGCCAATTCCCTCTTTAATTTTAACATTATCTTTCTCCTTCTCCTCCTATTCCGTCCCTCAGCGTCTCTGCTCCCAGACACGACTCCGCGCAGTGCTCTTCTTCACGGACTTTTGCTTCTTACCTCGCTTCAGCGACGTAATCTGTCATCCGAGGCAATTGTCTCTGCTCTTTGGCTTTATTGTAGAGCGCTACTTTTACGCCTTCGCAACCTGGTGGAACGCTGTTCCCCTCTTTCGTCCAACATCCACGTGGCTTTCCCTTCCACCCTACATGTCACCCTTCCTTTCTCCCACAAACAAAACACATTACCGTTTCCCATTGTACACTCCCATCTCCTCCACCCACGTCACCTCCTCCGATTCCCACGTCTACCCTGTCTACAGTACACTACCACCCCGCGTTCTTCCACACCTTGATTTAGCCACCCCTACCGCTCCTGCTGTCAGACTAAAACCTCGCTGTGGCCCCAAAGTGCAAGAACAAGATTGGGACTCTTCTTAAGCAAGCTTCGCGAACCGAAGCGTTGTTGTGGTGGCATATTCAGCTCATCAGCGTTTGGAAAAAAATACAACTCCTCATAAGCACTTTTGTATACTGTGTTCCTTTCAGTGTTTGTCTCATTCAAGAGCATAACGTACTGTATCAAAATTAGAAAAAAAAATCGTGAAATCTTTTTAGAAATATTTAACTTAACAACAAAAACCAACATCTCTTATATTTCTTGATTGGAAGTGAGTTATTTTACGGTCTGTTCACACTAATGTTTTCCACAGCAATTTTATATTTGAATAGTATTATTGCTACGGTTAAGTTTCTAAAATATATTAACGATATATTAAACTATTAAATTTCAAAACTTAGAGATTGTAGTATTGTAATTTATGAGGTGTTGAGAAGATGAAAAGGAATTCTTCCTAATTATTTCACTCCGTACGTCACGCATCAAAACAAATCTTTCCACATTTTTTATGTCGGGTCAATTTGTTACTTACACTCGTTTCTAATTCTACAAATGATTGATTGTTTCAATGGTATCTTATAGACATTAAGAATTTCAGAACATAAATAAGGATATTTAGACTTAATTTTTTTTTGCGAATTTTACATTCTCTTGCATGAAATGATAAGATAATGGGGTTGCTTTATAGTTTTCATTCAATGAGTAGAATTAGAATATTTTAAACCAGCTTTTTTTTAGAAATCAAATTATTAATTTATTTCTATAGTATGTACTCTCTGTCGGAAGGGCACAATCAACTTCGTGGGAGAAACGAGGCACTAGAATCAAATGTGTTGTTTCACTGACTGGAATATATATCCTCTGTATCGCGTCTTGAAAACAGTGCAATTTGTTGGCCTGAAAATGGAGGTTCGTGTATGACTGTAGACTTTTGTTTGCGGCTGTACCTAGTAAATTTCTCTTATCTTTCGGACCAGCCGCCTCAACTAGCAAATCCCTGCACCGATGGCTGGCGGTCTCTCACTCTCCATTCCATGTCCTTTCTTCATCATACCTCTTCCTTTCACAATCCAGTCCTTCGTGTTCATTTGTGGTATTCGCCACTGAGTCCTACTCATATCGTTATTCGCCTTCTTCGCTCTCTTATCAATGTAAGCTACTCACGCTGCGCAACACGGAGGCCAAGCGTGAATACTGTCTGTGTGTCCTTTATCGTTTTACTCCAGTATCCTCAATTGCAACCTATAAATATATAATGTACATTATTCCTGGTGGGTATTGTATTAATCAGTTAAATAATTCTGTGTGGAAACTATCTCAACTCTTTTAACAATGCATTTAACTTTTATCTTGATTTTTTATGTCTTTCAACTGACAGATAGAAAGACAGAAAGTCAGATAGAAAAACAAAACACTCCTAACCAAACATTCTATGAAACTTTATTATATTTAACTTTGGTTTAAAACTATTATTTTCTGAAATTGTGTAGATCATTCGTCAAAGATGTGAATCCAGAAAATACTGCTACAGCAAATGATAATTTAACGCATACACAACAAACCAAAAGAAACAAAAATTAAATATGTGTATGCTTTCAATATACAGTGATAATGCTTAAAATGAAATTATTTGGTGTAAAAATGTATTTTTAAATTTGAGTTCGTTAATTTTATTTGAGGAATATTGCATTCAGATTTGGAATTCAACATAGCATTTGTGTTATTACAAAGATATTCTTTTTGTGTAAATTGCTGTCCATTTAATTTTAAAATCTCAATTTTTCAAAATATATTTCCCAGTGTTTAAAACTATTTCATGATTTGCGTTGAAGGAAAGAGGAAAACCTTTCTTTACTCTCTTTGAACTTTCTAATAAAAACTTTACTCCCTGGCATTATAAATAGGAAAGATCTTCAGTTTCGCAAAAAGTTAATTACCTTTAAAGAACTCAGATTGTGAATATAAATATTTATTAGACATTTTTAACATTTGAGAAATATATTCCAAGTATTTTTGGAACCATATTTAGAGATCATGGAGGTCAAGGAAAGTGATTAAAAAACTTTCTCTCTCAGAGAAGAAGTTACCTTTAGTACATTTCGAAATAATATCACAAGGAGTTATTATGTCTAAGGAATGCTAGAGAAAGAGTTTTCTGAGTGACCTACCGTGGGCTGTTGGACTATCTTTCCTCATCAAGCACTTACTTAACTTGTCATCTGTATTCACACCCCTTGGAAACACGAATTATCCCTCAGTTACGTTTGAAACGAAAACGCTGTCAAGAATTCAAGCTTAATTGTTTAACTGATTCATGTAGAGAGGGACTTACATGTTAATGGAAAAGTTATGTTACGTTTAAATACTAATTTTGTAGATGTTTATCCTCAAAAACCTTATATTAGAAGTGGGAGAGAAGACTACACATCAGTTAGATTCACATTAAGAAGACATAAAGATACAGGAAACTTTGGTGCATGAAATTCTGTCAAGCATATTTCCATTTATTTTGGTATGACTTTATACTTACAAATCTAAGCAAAAATACAGTAATTGTTTTACTTTCAGTATTATTTTTGTTTAATTCTACGCAAAATGATATAGAAAATTGGATTATCGGAAACATCAATATTTATTTTGAAAAATATTTATGGAAATTTTTCAAAATATTTATGGAACATACAGAGGAGAGGAGATTGTTTATTTAAGGAAGATGAGGTTAGAGAACTTGGACATGCGACATATACAATCAAGAACGACGAGACTGGGGTTGATGAGATAGGGAGTTTGATAATTTTGACTGTACCAACTCGCCTACAGTTAGGCACTTTTTACCCTTTGAAATACTCCATTCTCTTCCCTTGACTAATATAGTATATTGCTTTGCTATGGTGGTACGTAATTTTCTATGATACTACGACAGATCTAAGAAGAAGAATTCTTTCCGAGACAGTTGTCAAGCCCGATTCTTGTCTTGCTGCTAGTTCATTTTGAAGGAGAAGTAAATGTACTGCTTATTAGTCAAAATATGAGTGTATTTTTCATGCTATTTCAAAAAAATATCAGAGAAATATTCATTTAAAGTACGGTTCATTAAAAAAATAACTTTGAATGAGGTATTCTAAAAATATTTTATTTTTCCCAGTACAAAATTAGTGATATTACTTTTTTTTACCAAAATATTAGAATGAATTAAATGTTAAATTAATGGATATGATAGATTGAAATGTACTTTACCATATATGAAAAGTCAAACAAATTAAATTTTTTAATATAAAAATGTAATCCGTTTCACAAAAAAAAATGACTTCATTATTTTAAATAATATGGACAGAATGTTTGTAAAATAAGACGCGTTTATTTACGCGAAAAATAGGTTATACATAATTTGATTAAAAAAAGCAGTAATTAAGTTTTGTCTTCTTTTGTACTTTTGGATAATGAACGTAAAAAACATATTTAGAACTAAAATTAAACACAGATGATACAATTCTTATAATTACCACAAAGTAGAAACTAATTTGAGTCAACGAATCACGTAACTGTATTTTCTACGCCCGTGTGTAGTTACGTTGTAGCAAAATGATGTAGCGAACCCAAAGGAAAATAACTACTATGACTTTAATTTCTTGTTTTTGTTACAGACATCCCTAAGTTTGGTGAACTCATCAACAATATCACGACACCCGTCGGTCGTGAAGCTACCCTTGCTTGTGTAGTGGAGGATCTCTTAACATATAAGGTAAGACAAAAATGAACAAATTAATTAACTTTTATGTATTTCTTGAGTCCAATAACATTCGTATGAAGTCTTAAAGACGAATGAGAGGTACAATTCGTTTTTCTGTCCCATGTATTCTGAACACAATTGTAATCTCATTCACGATTCATGAGACTGATATTTTTGTTGTTGATACTTTTAGAAGTTTATACGTTTAGAAACATTTATCTGAGTACCCACAGAATAACGCATGTAAATTTTGAGGATTTTGTACAATAATTTTATCATAAATTTTTAATCATCATTTCTGTTCTCTATTTACGTTAGTTTTCATTTATGTGTATTGTTCTTAAAATCTCATCCTTCATTTTTTCTACAATTTTATGCGATAAAAAGTTCGCTATTTGAATCTAATAATCATAAAACTAATCACCCAAGGAGATATGCTATATGTAAAGCCAAACATATTCATAAGGTCATAGATGACGACACATAGAAATAAATTTTTGGGAGCATTCAAGGGAAGTGCAAGCACTTAAAGAATGCACACAAGAGGAGGACGATGTAATAATTTGTATGTAATGTGGCCGATTGACACATGAAATGTTGGTGCATTGTTATATGTCAAGAGATGGGAGGGTAGTTATTATAAATTGATGTATGGATTTTGAGGTTTCAGCTGATGTGCAGATAGGAACGAGTTTGTTGATAGAAATAAGTTATGATTGGATTCGAGAAAGGCATGGAACAGTAAAGATTTGATTAGTTGTGACGTGTTATGTTAGGTAGTTGATGAACATTTTATTGATCTCAAATTCATAAATATTGTAAATGAGAATAAATGTGTAATTTGCGTGGTTCTAACATCATGACGTGTTCATTTCTTAGTTAAGTACGAGTAGATCCTACATAGAGAGAGTCACTGTGATTATAGTAAGAACTAGAGTATGAAAAGAAGTCATTTTTGAAATATATCTTTCAATTTTCAACTTTTCTCTCTTCCGGTATGGTAAAAAAAACAATAATTCCCATTTTGTTTGCGTCTTGACTTGTAGCTTATCCATAACCTATTTGAAGTCTTCAGCATGTTCAAGATAAATCGATGTTAAGTACATTGGTGAGTGAAAATGAAGCCAAATACTGTATAGTACGTGATGAAATTGAATCATTGAATCATTTAAATAATCTTCAAATATTTTTATTATTTAAACTTATTGAAATAATTCTACGTCATCATTAAGCTAACAGTGAACTACCTTGGATAGTATGAAATTTGGTATTGAATTTTAAAAAAATGTGATTGGAAACAAAATTCATTTTGAATGGTTATTATCTTGTATAATTGTTTGGCTGTCAAAATTGGACCACTAGCCATTTTTTACATCAATAGAAATTGCACGAAAATAATCAAATTAAATTCTGCATATCACTATATCACGAATTCTCCATCAACTAAATGTGTGTATGATATTACTTAGGAAAATCAGTGTAAAATTTTCAAATGGAATTTCTAACTAAACAGACTTCAGAACAGAGAAGAATTTAATTACCATTATACGTGGTTTTAATTTTTTTTATCAATGTATGTTTATTCCCACGGCTTCAAAACATTTTGTTCCGAAAGTATGTGAACGGACATGGCTTAATACACAAACACAAACTAAAATGAGATGTAAAATTACTTTTTCGAAACGTTGAAGTTATATTTAATAATTTCTATGATACATATGGAGTTTTTTTCGATATTTATTGAATATTTTTCAACAATTTCTCGTTACTTGCTTTACAGTTGTAATTCATTGGTATTCCATGCTAAAAGTAATAAGATAAATAGAAAAAGTAATAGGAATTTGCATCTTTAAGTACAATGTACAATACTAGCTGAAACATTTCGCACACACCCAGCTAAGGAATAAAAAAAGAATGAGAAGTTCAATTGGTAAAAAATTGCTCTCTTATGAAAAAATTATTTATCGGCACAATTATTTGATATGTTAATGTGATGACACGTAAATTTAAGAGATAAAAAATCAGAAAATAAAATAAAATCTCAATACATGCAACAGAAAAAAATCAAAACCCTGCATTGTACATATAAGCTAATGTGATATTAAGGGTCAAAAATTTTATATTTTGTGACTCATATCAATGGTAAAGTATAATTTCACGCTCACGTAAACTTCCTGGAAACATTTCTGTTAAACTTTCTTTTCATGAAAATCAATATGAGTTTTCCAAGCATTTTCACTGTATTTTAAATGCATAGTTGCGTTTAGTAGAATATACAGAAACACCTGACTTTGTTCAACAATAACAAATAATGTTGTGGAAGGCGAAAGGGTGGTGTAGTGGTTAACACCTCTGCGAGCAATGCAGGTCTCCCGGGTTCAATTTCCGACTCGTCCCCATTTTCACATGACCGAAAGTTACCACATAACAATAATTTAATAGTCCTTTAAATATTTTACATTTCGGTATAATGTAGATTGTTTTCCTTTGTGTATACAACACCAGTGATCTCTAGAGACATGACTGTGATACACGAGTAACTACCTGTTTTCTCCATTCATATCTATTTTACAAGATCGTATCATTTTGGTTCAATATTGTTACTTTTATTTGTTTAATTATTTATTTGTGTAAATAATACATAATGTACAAATTTATCTATGGGTTGTTCCTCACATCTCCGTCTTGCGACATTCCATGACTTTTTATATATTGATTTTCTTCTCTTTTTCTTTTTCTTTTTCTTTTTCTTTTCTCAAATCTCCCCTCTCACAGCATCTACTATTGTGAATTCCTGTAATCCTTGCTTTATTTACCAAATTTCTTTTACATCGATTTGCAGGCATCCATATTTTTCTTCGTTGTCAATCATCTTGTTCTTTTCTTGTATAATTGGTGTATTTTTCTTCTTCATTCTCTTCAAATAACATGCTCTTTCGGCGCCATATAATTCACACTCACAAAATGTGTTCAATCATTTCTACTCCTTTTCTGCAAAAGCAGTCACCACTATTTCGTATTTTGAATCTTTCGAAATAATTTATATTCTTGTAACCTTCACTGCCTACTCACCTGAACCATTTTCGATGTGCTTCTTTCCAAAACATTTGGATAAATTCATATGTTGTCCGTCCTTCGTACTTTCATCTCATCTAATTTGCCAGGTGTCCATTAGTTTTCTCGTAACTCTTTTCCTCCATTCCTTTTCTGTTCTTTCTATTGTTCTTCCGTTTAATTGTATTTTAGAATTTTGCCTCATTTTCGTAGCACCCATTTCTATTGGAAGAAGTCCTAATAGCATATTCAGTGCGTCTGACGATACTATGCTATAAGCTCCACCCAATCGTTACGAACACAACTGCTGTATACTTATCAAATTTCCTACAATCTTGGTGTTGTTCAGCACTTTCTGCTACACAGTTACCATGTACAATATTTGGTATGATCACCCCTTTATACAATTGTAATAATTGCTTCCGTTGTAAATTAAATTTAGTTAGCTGGTAATGTATTCATTTTATTTTTGCCTCCATATACTTTAATTGTTCCACGTAACATAATTTTTCATTGATACTGTATAGAGTCCATAAAATGTTTCTTACGTTTTAATAACATGAGTTTCCGTAACTTCACTCGCGTCACGTTTTTAATTTTTACGCCAATATTCCTTATAGGATTTCCATTGACATTCCACTGAAAATGTTTGTCACAATCAATAGATGAAAATGATAAAAGTATTCTCGGATTGGCAACATACAATGAATCGTTTGTTTTTCTTTCAAACCAATATCCAGCACTAGGGATTCTCTATTGTTAACTCTATTGTTCAATCTACTCAGTCAGACAAACTTTGAAACACCTTATCTAATCCAATTTGCCAGCAATTTAAACAACATTGACCTCAAATCCTGAAACTAGTAAATAATGGTTAGAGTATCAACCAAAAAGAAAAATTATTTATAAACTCTAATCAAATTGTACCTCCCAACTGCAAACAAACATGTATATCGTACTATATACAATAAAAGATCAATAAAAAGATTACATTAATTACAGAATTACTTTTACTTCCAAAATCTCTAATAAGTATCAATAACAAAATCTTTGAATGGTTAAAACACAATGCGTGATCAGTAAGACACATGTGAAAACTAAGGAAATGTAGAAAGGCTCTAGGCAATAATGATTCAGGGATGGAGCGATAAATTAAAGCTTATATTATGATTTAATTAATGTTTCAGTATCAAAAAGAATTTAAAATTGTCTTTAGAGTATCTTCACACAATATGTATTATCCACTTATTACTGATGACTGGAGGTTTACCCAAAAAAAATCAAAGGTTTATTTTATTTGTTAATACTGAAAGAAACAGTTGCAAATATA
Organism: Laupala kohalensis; assembly: GCA_002313205.1. Classification (NCBI taxonomy): domain Eukaryota; kingdom Metazoa; phylum Arthropoda; class Insecta; order Orthoptera; family Trigonidiidae; genus Laupala; species Laupala kohalensis. Next base: position 992,011 of record NNCF01125945.1, read on the forward strand.
TTGTTTAAAATTCGGTAGTAAAAGGTTGTAGAAAGAAACTCCCAATATTTTTAATATTTTAGTTTTTTGAACATTTTTGTCGCTAATAAATACGAAGAGTTGTTAATAATATATGAATATTTATCTGAATTTACTTATGATTTTCCACCAAACGTGTAAAATATAGTTTCGTCATGGACTTTTAATACAAGGTAGCTTTGTGGAGGTTCCACTCTCTACATATCCATAATGCCACATACATACAAACACATTTTCCCATTTACACTGTACACTCGGGGTAACCAACCGCTGACCATTAGCTGCAAAATAAGTAAACTTTAGCTTCCTGCCCCTGGCACTGTTCCATTCCTAAGCGGATCCCGTCCGACTCGACCCGTATCTCTGGCGAGCGGTCTGTTTCGCGTGCAAGAATTCGGAGAGTAAAAATTTCCACTCTCGCGTTCTGCGGCCTGAAATCAATTAGCCCGCGTCATCTGTGGTGCCTTTGCTTCCTAGCCACCGGTACAGTTCTGGAGATAAAATTACAACACTTCCTATGCAAGCTGCCGGCGCAGTACCACTGCACCGTTTCGCACGGGTCCGCCAAACGGTAAAACATGCAACGGAATTCTTGTTCTTTTATTTTGCGGAGGGAACTTAACTCTTCCGACGTTTAATTGTCTACTTTCAAACCTCAATTTCATTTAAGTTATTTAATTAATACTAGTTTTGTTTTTGAAACTTGCTTTCGTGTGGAGAAAAACTCGAGAGATTTTCTGGTCTGAAGATCCGACTTTCCTTAGTTAAAGAATATATTTGCGTGTATACTTGATATAGCGGGTACAGTTCAATGAAAAGCAACATGACTGAAGAACTACGTTTAAGATAAATGGCCAATGCTCAAATTTCGTAATATGGTTTTCGGTAAATCCCAACTGAAAATGCCACAAACCTTCATCATTTTTAATGATCGGGATATTCTTTGCCATTGTATGAAGTATAATTAATTCTTGCGTTTAGGTAAACTTTATTCAACTATCCCAACGTTTCGATAACGAACGTTATCTTCTTCAGGGCTACAAAATATTACATAACAAATATGATAATCCAGTAATGGTCAAATAACAGAATCAATTAAACATCTAGCTCAAAAACAGCCGTAGAACATTACATACAATACTCTATTTATATATCCACTAAATAATCCTAATTTAATAAATGGTGGTTTGTAAAATGGTGGTTGGTCGTTGATGTGTTTGTTATCGAAGCGTCATTTATTTTAACTATACTAAGTTAATTAAATGTAAAAAAACGTTACAAATCAGGAGACCAGGTATGCATCTATGTCTGTAGTTTATTTCTACGATAAAGGGATAATTTAATTCATTTCCCGTTTGCAGTTCTTTTGACACTTGGGAGAGTACTTACCAGTTTTACTTAACTAGGGGTACGCGTACCCCCGGAAGAATTCCATTAGTTTTCAGGTCGTATGGTAACATTTAAAATCAAAAGAATGCATATTTGTGTAAGCATGACTTGTCAATGAAAATAAAACATATGACTCTAACGAATTCTCACCTACACCCGGCGCGAGTCGAGGACTAACAAAAATGAAGCTGATGCATTGAAAACCATGAAGGTCAAAAGAGTACATATTCAGTATGTTATAGACTTTCCCAATATTAACTAGATTTGTTTCTATTTAATAACTAGATTTTTACTCTTCGTATTGTAAAGATGGTTGTTTAACTAATATTTTTTTCAATTTATTTTTAGTAGGGTAACGTAAAACTTATATTAATGGTAGCTTAACTCGAATGAAAAAGTATTATTGGAGTATGCGGAAAAAAGACTGAACATTTACCTACGCCATTGATGATTTATCCACCTATTGGAACTACATCAGACCAAATTTAAGTACAAAAATGAAACATTATTGAACAAGTTTACCACAATATTACAGAAGACATTGTTTCCAACTCGACATTTCAATGAACATTTACGACGTACCCAACAATGAGTATTTACGATGTAAACCAAGCTATTATAATAGAATCTCTTAGAAATCTCATGATTCATAAAATGTTTCTTTATCATATTATATTGTAAATCATTTACAAAACTTTATTTATTTATTTATTTATCATTTTAAAACATTTAAAGAATTTTTAATTTACATAACTTTAAGAGGTTTGTAAAGGATAGATATCGATTAACTTGATGTTCTTAAAGAAGAAAAAAATAATCATAAAATTCTTTCACTGTAATATACTTAGTTTATAGCATGTTATGAAACAAATAACTTAAGCTATATTCGATATTTAAAAAAACAATTTGCATAATTTTATTTCGTATTAAATTTTTCTTAATTTAAAAAAATCAGTGATGGTTTCACTCATAGCATGAGCAAAGATGCTGAATTAAAGACTTCCTATGACGCGTAGGCAAATGGTGCCCTCTTGATGAAAGCATTCTTTTGAGTGACGTAACGAATTTTAACGTACGGCTATAACCTAGCAAGTGCCAAGAACATGGAAGACGGCGTGAGAATGTAGGAAAAAGAAAAGATGGGAAGAACTAAGGACACCGAAAGCTGAGGTATGTTCAATTAAGTAAAAGAACGTTATTCTTCACTAGCTCTATAATTTTTAGACAATTTACTTTATTATCTAGACTCTGGAAGAGTTAAATCTCATTTCATTTAATAAAAGTTTTAATTTCGTTTTCGTATTTAAAGGATATATTGTTAGTTTTCACAATTCATGAGTTATTATTCGAAATATAATTCATTTGAATATTAAGATTAAAATCTAAAATGTATATTTAATCACAATTGTATGAAATATATTAATTCTGTATGATTTATTAACATCGAGCCCTAATTAAAAGATTCAATAAGCACCAGAAGTTATTAAAAATCATGGGCAAGATAACGTTCACTTAATACTTTTCAAAACTTTATTTCCTAAAGTTAAAGTTAATTCTGACCGAAAATGCTCTGAAATATGTAACAGAAGTAGATGCATATTCAATAGAATTAATTACTTAAAATCATTAATTCGTCCTGATTCTCATACATTGATTAATACTCATTCGAATGTAAAATAGCTGAAAATTTGGATGAGAGTCTTAGAGCGTATTTAATATTTTGATTTGCTTTGTAATCGTAAACTTGTTTCGATTATTCAGTGGAACTGATCTGGTAGAAATCTTTTTTAAATGTCGCTTCTCTCGAGTATTTAACTATATTTTTACAAGATTAACATCGGGTTTTCAATTTCAATTTAATTTTGAACATGTTTTTTCTCTCTTCTGAATCAGTCAACGTTGGTTCAGAGTACGTAATTTCCAGTCAGGCAATTTCATCTCGATAATTCCGCACCTCTGAATGGTTTTGCACGCAGGGTTATAGTATTAGTGTTTGCCAATGTGTGTTTTTGTTTTCAATTGCTTCGCCAGTGCTGTTCTCTTCTGTATCTGTGTATTCCTCTTATCACAGTTGTACCACCGATTCTGTTCTTATTTTATTTGTTCCCTTTACATAAAAATTGAAGTTACGAAGAAGTCAATAAAGTTGAAAATGAGACAGAAAGAGGAAAGTGCGGGACACGAGAGATAATATAAATAAGTAGAATATTTTGTCTCGTCATGCTGTGTTTCAAATGGTAAGGTAAATAAAATCTGACAGGACGTGACTAAAAGAAAATATATGTAAGACAAGTAAATTTTCTCAACTTTTCTGTTAAGTACACTACATTAAATTACACCCGAAAGAATAGTTTGCCCTGAAGTCGCTGGTGAATTAATCTTTTATTTTCAAATATAAAAGGTCACTTACCCGTATGAATTTTAAGGTGTTGAGTAAAGAGTTTCTTTTTATTTGAAATAATTTACTTTTAATCAAATTCCATTTCATTGATAAATTGATTTTCACCTCGAATGTATTCATCAACAAATAAGTGTGAAAAATTCTAACTAATTTCGAAACTCTTCGTAATTCCCTAAATTAGTTAAACACTAAATTTTATCAGGAAACTAATTTGCCGTATGTTGGTCTCGTCTCCCGAAGTTACCCAACTCCAATTTCCCAACCAAGCAACACACACCTTTGTTCTCTGGCTTCAGTGTTCCTCTGGTTGGAAACAAGCACCTGTTCATAGAACAACTTACATCCCTCTTGTCTCTTGTTCTATGGCTCTCGACCGCACCATCCGAGAGAGAGCTTTAGTTAACTCTGTACGCTCCTCTTATGTCATATCTTCTGATCACTAGGATACTAGTCCCAGTTTTGCACATACCGTGCCAGTTCGGGATATGAGGCATGTCGGATTAGGGATTTATTGGAACTATACGTTTCTTCTAAAAAATGAGTTGTTCAATGAATGTAATAATATCTATTGTATATTAATTATTTCCAAAAAACAAAAAAATATGTATGCCATTAAATTTTAAAAACCTTGAAGTTCACGGTCACAAATTACGACAAACGTCATGGGTGAAATATTAAATGATAGAAAGTTTTTACTTAATGGTCAGTGCCGGTGACTTCAGACTGTAAAATTTATCATACTACATAATGCCGGACTAGAGAGGTTTAATTGTAATCAAAATTCTTCGAGTCCTAATTGTTTTCTACAAATATTCAACATAACGTTTTGTATAAAAGTTTGATGGAGAAGTTTCTTGTAATTAATAATACTTCTAATACAGGGTTTTAGATGCTTATTTTAAACGGTCAGTTTAAAAATTCTTAAAATATAAAATTTAAAACAATTTGAAAGACTAAGAATTGTTAATACACTTAAGGCCATAAAATGTTGTTTTTTCTCAAACTAAGTAGGAGCGAAATTCTCTCACATCAATACAGTCGATAAGTGTTTAAATACAATCTGACTGTAATTATAATTATTACTTCTTCCGACAAACAACTAACTTAAAAAATATATATATTCGAAATTGTATAGTATTATATACCTACTAAATGGATTATATAAAATAATTATTCCTAGTTTTTAACACGAATGACTTCAATATTATTCTGAAACGGATAAAAAATATTGTAGGAAGCCATCTCGTAAATTGAATTTTTACTGTTTGACATGAGAATATGCAGCGTAGGATGTCAAGTATTTACAAAATAAAATTGTGGTCCGATAACATTTGACAAAGAAATAATTATTCTAAACACTTCAGTCATCGAGTAGGAAATCCCGTTCATAGAAAGTTATGCGCCGGGTGTTAAATTGGCGGTTTCGTTGCCACCTTGGACGTTTTTCTTCCTTTTCCACCTCACTTATCTTACCTCTCACTTCCGATATTTTAGCTCCCTCCATTCTTTCCGTTCATACGTTCTCCTCTCATAGACAATCTTGTTAGCACGCTTGCCACATTCTTCCGCGTAGATTAAATAAACTATTAATTTTGCGGAGTTGGCTGAAACACGACGGGGTGCCCGTTGAAATACGAGCGATACTGCTACGAAGCAAGAGGCGAAATGGAAAATGTACGAGCACAATCTAAACCAATGGATGCATAACATGCTCATTAAAACAGAGAAATGTGCGAAATCTCTTCTACCGCTGGCTGCTGCTAGTAACTTCATGTTAACGCCACCCAAAGGCGCATCCTTTGCAGAGGACTCGGATATGTCCAGTTGAAGCAGCCAAAGCAGATATAACACATGAGTTTTTCGGAGAGGGTGTATTAATTAAATTGGGATTAATGTTAATGTTGAAAATAACTGACTTCCATAGAGAGTTATACTTCGCTAGACATGATTATCTTTTTATGTGTGGGTATGAAAATACTATGAAAGTACAAAGTGGTAATTAGTTCACATGAATATAAACACTTATCAATTGTTGACCGAAATCTCGAAAGTGACACGGGACCTACCATCTTGTAGCAAATCACGATATATCACGTGTATTAAGAACTTTACAGGTTATGAGGCAGTTTTACGGACCCCCTAGGGGAGTTACATCGAGTAAGTACGTGTTTGGCGAACACGGAGCCCCGAGCTGAGTCTGGCATTAATTCCACTTACTTGAGCCATGCTCCTTCCTTTCTCTTTTCTGACCTTCCTTGGTCACCTCTTGTTCTTTTCGATCCCGACGCTGTTAGGGTTAGGGTATCTTTCATTTTCCTCTTTCCTCTTCTTTTTTTAAAAAATGTTTTTAGTAAAGTGAGATATGTTGGGATTTCAGTTTTGAGTTGTAGTTCAGGAGGGTTTTTAGTGGGTATGGCTGAGTCATTCGGCGAGTCCCACACGCGGGGAGAGTCATATTGGCTCTCCCTAGTGCGTAACTGCATTTTCCCTACCTGTACAAGTTTTAAGGGCTCTAATGACCTTTGATGTTGACGAGCCCTAAAGCCCCACAAAAAATAAAAGTTTTACGGAAAATAAGAATTTTATGAATGGATTTTGGAAACATTTGGCTGGTTGCAATAGCTATGAAACCCAACATAAAATAACTAAAATATTACGAAGTTGTAATGTTTGAATTACTTCATGAGTAAAAAAATAAATTAAAAGACAAAAGAAAAGAGGAACCTCATGTTTGAGAACAATAGATGGTAGCACTCAAGGTCTTCTGTCATTGTGGTCTGGTTAAGCACTCCCTCGAAAAGAGGAACGAGGATCCCGGCTGGAGGGAAAGCGGCGGACGCGCGGATTAAACTACGAACCAGGGTATCTCGCGACCGCGTGGACAGTCGGCTTCAGTAAACCAGCCTCGTGATAGGGTCGCCGCGTATATTCAAGAGCCGAAACGTATGGCATACCGTGCTTCCCCTTCTGTGCTATGATTGCTTACAAGGCACCGCCACCATACTACCCCGTGTGTGGCTTATTATCTCGACTGCGGTGCAATGGTCCTCGTGTGCACAAGAATTACCCCGCATACTTTTATGATCCTCTGATTCACCGCTGATTGCTTTCTTTTGATTTAAGTTTGTCTTTGTTCGGGGTTATCTGTTCCCTCTTCCTTCTGACTCATTTCTAAAGTAAATGGTTGAACGTATACCTATCGCTTCCGTTTTATTCTTTCGTATTAGTTTTACTTTATTTTTCTTGATGTAGAACATCGTTTTGCATGTGGCTGACGGAGATATTTCGGAGTAATCCTCATTTGGTCACTCTGTTGGTGGTGGCAGTGCCTTATCGTCCTCGTGGTTCAACCGTGTCCCAGAAGCGCCCTTATCCCATTGCGCGTTGACCGCCGTGACCTCTGACCCGACGCGGCGCCCTGAGCCCACCCCGAAACCGGAATCCGCGCTGCTGCTGGCAGCTGAGATGAGACAGACACCACTAATTCTCCTGGAGTGACAACAGAGTTGGTCTGTTACGAATTTAGTGTTTATGTGGTTGCGGAGGAATTAGGATGTTGATTACAATTCAATCAAGTTATGTCAAAACTTTATGTTCGTTACTTTTATTTATTTATTAATTTGCCTTCATACATGTGGGATCGCCGTAGATTCAATATAATTGTGAGTAAGCTGTCCTCGTTTTTGGTTAAGTCTTTTATTGCTTGCAAGTTACCAGAAACTGATTAAACCACATTATGTTAAAACGTCAATACTTGTCTACGTGCTGTCACTCCCACTTCCTTCTAGAGCAAAAATGCTACTTAAGATGAAAGTAATTTAGTTCAAAACCGTTATAGATGAAGAAAAATTTTCGTAGAAAATATTATATGACTGATTTCTTGCTATATTACTTGGGACCAATCTTGGGTGGGGGTGAATGGGACAATTCACCCTGACCCAGACCTCTAGCCAGGATTTATTTCTGAGCGGGGGCAGACTATTAACCAAAAATGTTGATGGTAACTATTACGTCATTTGGACTTAAATATTTAAAAAATGGTCACTACTTACGTTAATGTGATTTATTAATTAACAAATGAACAATTAGTCAAATTTTATGTACTCGTTCTTCAAAAACTTTTAAAACAATTTCGGAAGTGGCCCAGGTTCCTCGAGGTCCCCAATTTCCACTCTGCCTACAATGTCTAATTACAATGCCTACACTGCCTACAATGTCTACACTCTGCCTACAATGTACATTTTAGGGTCTCTGTAAGGCGCACGGGTGTTAAGACCCGCCATATATACTGTATATTTTTGTTGTTGTTAAAATATAGCCTTTTTGAAAATTGAAAATTGAAAATGTCTGATTCCGCAGCGCTTTTATATATGTTAGATTCAAGCAACGAAACTGCTCATTGAACGAAAAAACTGTCATCAACTTGTGTTTGTCTCCTTAAACCTTCCACAACACGTAATTTGTGTTAGGGTAAAAGAGCAAAACGCGTTGTGACAAACTCAAATAGACCACAAAGTACATTCACAGATTTCATGATATTTGACCACAACAGGTTGTGGTAATTTTAAAAAAGCCAAAACATTTTGCATTGCAAACTTCAGTATGGTTCGTGTTTATTCTTGGCTCTCATTCCTCAAATTGAACATCTGTGTGCTAATCATGGCTTCTAAAAAGAACATATTTTATGATAAATTAAGTGAGCTGATTAAGACAAGTACTGATCGGAGTGAGTTGAAAAAGAAATACTGCTATGTTGCACGTATACTTATAAACAATTATCTGAGCTCATGCAATAAACGTCAAAGGAAAGAAAAACATTGTTTTCGGAATATGGTTCAAAGCTTTTAGTACCCCTTGTTAGTACGACTTTTAGAGATCCATGGACGACACTGATTTAAAGTTATCCAAACAAGTCTAAGTTACGTAAACATAGAAATCTCTTAGATTGCGGTGAACTTCACCGCCAGGTAACAGATTAATCATGTTACGTCGAATGAAAATGGGAGACGGGACCGGGATTCGAACCCGGGACCTTGAGCTTTACGCGCTCATGCGCCTACCGACTGCGCCATCTCGTTCGCCTCTCGGGCCCGTCTACCATTCTCATTCAACTTGAGAAACCCAAAGACCTCGGAGGTGGTCTCGTAGAGACTAAACTCCTCATCTGAGGCGACTCCCTTAGGAATTACTTTATTTGGGTAGTAGACGGGCCCGAGAGGCGAACGGGATGGCGCAGTCGGTAGGCGCATGAGGGCGTAAAGCTCCAGGTCCCGGGTTCGAATCCCGGTCCCGTCTCCCATTTTCATTCGACGTAACATGATTACTAAGTTACGTATATATATAAATTAGTCATTAAAGAAGTAATATAAATTTGAGTCATACTTTAACGAATTACATATCAAAATTAAAAATTATTTCGCCGTTTTAGAAGTTCTGCGAAACCAGTTATCGACCGTAAATAAATGTTTCCATTAAATATGAGTTCTCATATTTGAATTGTTTTGGAGATCCACGTATCTTCAAAGGTGTTTATTAAATCAAACAACACTTCGTGGAAAATACAAGGATCTCATATCAACGCTCAAAACATTGGAAATATTTCTGAAAATTTATTTACATTACAAAGGAATAAATTTATTTGATTTCCCTTCGTATGGTGGGATTCAGGCGTTACGGGTTGGTCTTCCACGTAAGCACAGAAGAATGTTTGAAGGTGGTTTACCAGAAGTACGTAGAAAACAATGATGTACCTTTACACTAGCGCTTTCGAAAAACTGAGTATGTTTTATCATGCTACTTAAAACAAATATTTCTTGAATTCCTATGGTTGAAAATTCATCTTTTGTCCAAATTTGTGTTATATCTGTAGGTGGCAGCATATTGATTGCGTAATTTAATACTAAAATATAGGGTTCAATCAAGTGTATTTATCTTTCAAAAGTAAAAGTTTTTCTGACACAATAGTCAGCATCGTCAGACTACAAAGAAATTAAATTAACATAACAGAAATGTTGCGATAAAAATATATGGCTAAAAAATGGAAGAAACAGAAACAAAATCAGTGAAGTTAATTCACTGATTGTTTCTCCTACTCTTATGTATTTAAAGGTTTTTTTTCTTTGTAACCTGACGATGCCAACTGCATCGGCAAAAGACACTTTCGCTTCAAAAATAATAAAAGATTTTTATTGTACACTAAAATTGTGTGTAAATTCGGTATTAGTACGAATTATAATTTTGTAAAATCAAGAAGTAAACTTTTGATATGTTTCATGTAAATTACATCTCATCTACCATCTTCCCTTGTCACATTCAGTATTCACTCTACTTCCACATCCATTTTCGTAACCCCTCCACCCTGCAGCGTTCACCGTAATTCTTCGTTTTGTTGCCGCATCTCTCTCTCTCTCTCTCTCTCTCCGACAGGAATCTCATATAGCGTTATCAGAAAGCGAGGAAGCTCTTCACAGAGATCTCGTACAGAAGCCGTCTTCTCCGTCGCCGTGCCTTATAGGGAAACCACAACACTCGCCCACGAACGAGTCACTCGCTCCCTCGCTCATTGCGGAATCTGCGACGCGTCGTTAGGAACGTAGCCGCGCTCCCGCTTCGGGTATTAAGCAGCCGCCCTTCTCTGCTCCCTCTGCCAAGTGGAAAGACGCGGCGCGGCAGTAGCCAAAGACGAATGATGGGAGAAATTCTCATAAAGCTAATGGGAGGTGTTGTCAACGCCGCTTTACGTGCAAAGTTTCCGTGATGTTGACAGCGGCGAGCGCTGAGATTGGAAGGTCGATGATCTCGAGTTTATGAGTGATCCAGATGATAAAAAAAAATCTGTAGTGAGCCCACTAAACTTTCTAATCATACTTCATCACAAAAAATTATGGAACTAAACAATCATGATAAAGCTGACAGAGAGAAAAATACATAAAAATGACTAACACATGTAGTCTTACATTTTTTTTTTTTTTGTATTTATCGGCGATTTTTAAATAATAAAGGGTGAACAAACACTCTCCCGAATAGGGATTCGGCATGTCAAAATACATAAGGATAGGTCTAAATATTTCTAGTCCTTGGAACACTCTTAATTTTTTAAAATTTGTATGTTCCTATGTGGGAAAGACTAATAAACATAATTATCAATCTTCGATGATGTAATTATTTGTTCCATGTGTAACACATTCTACGCAATAACTTATAAAATTGAACCATTATATGGTAATCTTATAATTCAAATTCAGTATGCCTGAATTCAAGTATTTCACTCTGAATTGTTTGAAGTTTTCCATTTACTAAATTCAAAGAAACTGCCGGTAGATGAGCTTCTTGCGATCTTATTTCTTGCTCTATCTCGCAAAATGTACGACTTTCGGAGATGTTGTTTGGAAACCATTACGAAGCAATTAATGTACATTAAACATTGATACAAGATAGTGATGTTGTTTAAGAATGTGGATAATTGCATTTGATGATTCTTCGTGTTGAAATTTATGTACATGCACCACACGTTTAAAGTAAGTATGCTTCTGGGAAGGGGTGTATATCGGAGAATCATAATTAAGGCTATGCGTGTGTGATGTCATAATCGAGTCTCGGATTGTATGTATTATATAAGTGACTAACAAAACTACCCGGTGTTGTCTAGGATTTGAAAAGAAACTTAAAACTATCATTATTGGTATTGAAACACCTGTTAACAGGTCAGTACTCTTTTAGCTCACATTGCCTGGCATTATCTGGGTTTCTTATGTAATATTCTTAATTCATCTTAGTTATATTTCTCTACTTTTGAGATTTTAATTTTCACTTTCATTCATTTTAAAAATTAAATACTACGAAAAAAACTTTTAAAAATACACACACAGAATTAAATTGACTCAATTAAACTATATTAATTACATTCAAAACGACACGCACGCCATCAATTGTAGAATAGTTGTACCGTACTAGAAACATTTGCGAGCGTGTGCACAACAACTTGCCCAAGATTCATCACAATCGGATGAATGGCATTTGAATGCCTAAAGGATAAAGAAACAAACATTAATTTTTATATTTATAGAAGATAACTCTTATTTTCCCCATTTCTTATGTGAGTGTGATATTAAAACACAACAATAATTTCACCTTCAATATATTGGGTACATTCTAATATGCGTATTCCACCGTTAAATATAGTGTTAGAACTCGTCTGTAAGAAATTGAATATACCATAAACTTCAATTTATACCTGGGAATTTTTACAACATATATTGACGTGTTACTGATGTTTAGAATTGGATATGAGAAAACTGGTGAAGATGGAAAGCTCATATAGTTCAACATAATGTGTATTGCACAAATTTTATCAGATGAAAGATGTTATTAATCAGCTTCTACCCATACATTTTATTACGATTGTAGTACAATATTACGTCGAATAAATTAAAATTTGAAAGAAATTATGATACATTTCAGATTCAATTGTGAATTAGCGTTGAAATTTTCTTTGGCAATATTTAATGACCAAGTCTATTGACATAGTTAATTGACATTTGTGAACATAATATATTCCTGAATAGTAAACAATTAAGTTTTTGAAGTTTAAGTTTTTTATCTATTTTTGTGAAAGGGAAATGTTTTAAAATATTTCTTCACTATTAAATACATAGATTTTGAATTCTGTTTATACTTTTCAATTTCAATAGGGCGCTTTATTTACAAAAAAATATTATATATGTACAAATGTATGGCGAAGTTTTTTGCCTGTACGCCTTTAAAACGCCCCTTAAGTAGAGCCGTGGGCTGTGCAAACAATACCCTGGTATTCACTCTCATTGAATAGATAGTTGTAGTTTTAATTTTACCAATCTTTCAATTTTGGAACTTAAAATGATTATAATTTTATTTACTTGTGATTTGTTTCGTAATAGTATTTTAGCTTGCTTTAGTGCTTCTTTAATATTGTTTAAATTAGTTGTAAAATATCTTTTAAGTATACTGCAACTATCGATTCAATGAGCACCGTTGGGAACCAAGGGAAACCAACGGTCAGGACACGAATATATACAATTAATATAAACATTTTTTACAAAAGATGCTTCAACAAGAGAAATAAATTATAATGTAAAATATACAAGTTTTGCCATAGAAATAAAGATTAAAATAAAATTCAATTATTTACAATACTAAAAAAATATATAATTGACGTAAAACCTTGGAATGTCTTCTCAACATGTCTCCGTCTGAAACAAAAGAAAAAGACGAAGCGGTAGAATCATGGTTCATTTGAATCAGTAGTTTCAGCGCATATTACTCTTTCTCTCATCTCCCTCACACAGCTTAGGAACTGCCTAGGGACTGAGCTTTAGATACACTATTGTCCTTCATCATAGCAATGTCTAAATCTACGTTAATGTGATAATTTTGGAATGCACCAACTTGGATAGAAGTTCGTTTCTGATCTGTTTTCGGGCATGTTAGTAAAATGTGAATCCAATCTTCATTTTGTTCTCCGCAAAGTGGGCTAATAGAGTCTCGATTCCCCCTCAGTTTTCTTAATTTCCACCCTCCTACGCGAAACCATCCGTAAACCGATCGTTCTTTTCATTTGAGACAGTCAATGTATGGTCTTCTGCCCCATTGTCCAGCTACTAAGGTTTGCACGATAAGTGATCTCTTTTCCAGTCTGTTAGTTTCTATTGCACGACGGTATAAGTCTTGGAGTTTTGTCTTAATATCTTTTAGATCGTTTAACGACGGACTATTCTGTCTCACACAAGTGATTCCTGCTTTATGAATTAAATTTTTAATTTGCCTGTCCCATTTTCCTTCTGTATTACAATGGTAAGGCTGAGTTACAAGTGGGTTCCTGGTGCCTGCCCTTATCGAAAACCAATATTTAATTGCTCTTAATTGGAGAGTTAGTTCAATGGGAAGCAACCCAAATTCCCATAAAATGCCACTGTTTGCTGTTATTGAGCAATATCCGTTACCATTTTAAGATATTTCGTTTGAAGCGAGTTTAAACTATCGTTATTCCCCGCGCCACATATTTCCGCTCAGTACGCTATTCCCGGGATGAACAGAGATTGAAACATTTTATACATAAGTCTTGGTGCAATTTCAGGAATTGTAATTTTTTATTTTGTTATTGTACTTAAAATGTATTTGCCTTTTCGTCGAGCTTTCTTCGTATGTCTCATCCAAGTTACGTTCATGCAGATGGTTACTCCTAAATACATGTATTCTTAAACATTTTCTAGCGTTTCTCGTTTATACGACCAAATTTCATTCGTACTGTTGACCCACCCATTTTTAAATGTCATGGTTTTTGTCTTATTAACGTTAACTTTTAGTTTTGTTTCTTCGCAGAAAATTTCTAATTCATCTAAACTTCTTTGTAAACTTTCTTGTGTTTTTGATCTGCATTTACCGTGGCTAGTCTATCTACGAGTACATCTATGAATATTATGAAGAGAAGTGGGGAAAGTACGCAACCTTTCTTTACATGTCTTTCCACAGAGAATGTATTTGTTACACAGTCTATTTCTAATCTCACGCATGCCGTGTGTGATTTATACATCCCTTGAAGCATTTTTAGGTATTTTGTGGAGATTTCTTTACTTTCTAGAATATACCAAAGTATTTCCCTATTAACGGTATCGAATGCTTTTTCAAAATCCACAAAAGAACAAAATAGCTTACCTCTTTTCACGGATGTTGCCTTTTCCGCCATTGTGGTAGTTATAAAAATATTATATTTATATACCTCGCTTCATATAGACAAAGGACATATTTTGGGATGAACTGTCTTTCGAATTGCTGCTGTGAGCGCTGGCTTACATTAAGCTCAAATGTCATGTTAATTAACTCTATAATGCTCTCATATGAAAAGGTTGAATTGCATTGCTTTTTATTATCAGATGTGAAAGTCTCAGTTAATTGAATTTGAGTTAATTACATTGGGGCATTTTAAAGATAAACTGTTAAAACCTTTGAAGATAAACATAGCATAAACTCATCAAATTTTTTGTGTGAATTTAATGTAGAAAATTCTTTGATTAATATGCCTCTCATCTCTTTTTTTTATACTGATAATTTTTCAATATTTACCTCTTTTTATTATACCTTCTTGTGGAATGGATAAACCTTTATAAATAAAAGTGTCATCACTCGTTGTAAGGCACCTCGTATATTTTTATTATCACATAATGTTACTCTTGATATTTAACTTGTCTTCCAAAAATTATGTTACTATTTCTCTACTTTTGTACATTTTCCATTGTTCTGGCGTCAACGTATATTTTTGTCCCGTAGAGTTATCTTCTCATTTCAGGTGTCCTCTTTTACAAAATTACATTTCTCTTTTTTCAGTTTCATTTTATTTCTCCCCATTTGAATATTTCATTGTTTACATTAGCTTTCCATTTCCCTTTGACTAGTTCATGTTAACTTTATCTATTGCTTGAATTTGTACGATTGTGTCTTAAGATGGGTCCATATTGCGACCAAATAAAATACAGTATTATTTTCCTTTCAAGTTTGTATAGTTAATATACTTTCTCTCCCGAATTTTTTTCTTCTTCTATTGATTGCATTCATCTTTTTCTCCGCTTCTCCATTTTCTCTCATCATCTGCATTACATCCGCTTTGCAACAACCGCCTCACTTGCTCTTTGCCTACAATACCCTGTTTCCATTCTTTGTTTTATTTACGCGTCCCCGAGCCGACACGCGCCTGTTTCTCGTATTCCTGAGCAGCCACCTCCACCACAGAAGCTCTTGCAGCCTCATTAAACATTCAGTCGCTCTAAAGGTTATACTCCTCTCGCAGGAACACTTACGTTCGCTTTGATTATGTCTTGGGAGCGCCATAAAATGCACCTTGCTCTTTCCGTGCGTTATCTTCTCCACTTTGTTGGATTTCCATAGTGTTGAATCATTACTATTTATCAGTGCGGGTATAATCAACACTGAACGCTTACACATATATTTTTCAGAATATAAATCAATTGCGTAGGAAGAAAAATTAATTGCGCAACTGAGTAAAGTCTCAACTCTAACAAGATGTGAAACGAAGGAGGATGAAATTAAATTTAATATACGTAGCTTCCCGCGGCACAGGTATGCTGCAGATAATTAAGTTTCATGCCCAGAAGGAAACCGTGTGTATATATAAACGCGCTCACAAGAGACGCCTAAAGGTCCCGAGCAGAAATTGAATTTAAGGACAGCAAGAAGAGGGTTAATGGTAGACTACACCTCTCAAGGAGAAGGAAGGTGGAGTTGCGTGTAGGGTTTCGGATTGAGCAGACAGCGACCTCGACAGCGCAGTGGAGGGATGAGACGAAACGAAAGGCTTGTCGTATGACTAGCGAGTGGCAAGTCTATGATGTAAATGAGTCGACATTGAAGATGAAATAAAACAAGAGAGATCGTAGTTTTATCTTGACCTTCAAAACAATAATTTGAGGAAATTGTCTTGAGATAAAGCTTTTGAAAATAATAATTACGTACGTGCCAACGGTTTGATCTGTATTAGCTCTTCTTCAGGCTTGTACAAATTATGTGAGGATTTTAATAATACTAGTAAATCTATTCAGCTTGACTCAGCTTGGAGTTTCAATATACGATTATTCAAATTCTTAGTATTCAAATGAAGTTGCTTGTGAAGTTAGTTATAAAATTAAATGTTTAATATTTATGTAAAATCTTATTTTTAGGTAAGGAATATTTAATTAAAAAATAGCTTATTTCATTAATTACACAATTTTTTTCTGTTTCAAAAATCCAGTTAAATCAAATAAAAATATCTAAGAAGTCCTATATTCTTTCATTTTCTATATGATAAAATAAATTTATTATTTTCTTGTAAAGTCAAATTGACTCCAGATATTTTATGCCATTAAATAGGATATTTCTTGTACTTTTTTACACAGTATCAGAACAGATGACAATAAATTCCATCTAACCATGTCATTACTGTTTACCAATACTCGAAGTATTATGATAAATAAATTCTTTTTCGAAGAAAAGCATTCATACTTATCGAAGAGTCAAATAATATATTTTGCAAATCTATATGTTAAACGTACCATGTGAGAATATGGGGAAGTATAACCAAGAAATTTATCTAAAAATATACGATTCTGTTAATTTTTAATACTATAACACGTAGTGAATTCTGGATAATGTCCAACATCATTCTAGATGAAAATAACGTGTGTGTTGAAACGTGCTCAACAATATATTTTTCACACATTGTTGTGACACACGTTGTGCTCTCAACGTGTTATTTTTTTGGTAACCATATTAATTACATTATGACATATTTGACGTACAAACATATTTTCTCAAATGAATTGTGGCAGGTTATTTACAAATCAAGCGTTTAAGAAATTCATTACAACATACTCCATCTTAAACCTTTTTCATGACAAAGAACGCATTACTGTTATTAGCACCACGCCTAATAATTCTCTCCCAAGGGCGCAGTCATCAATTTTCATTTGCTCAAGTGAAGATGTACAGAGTCCCACATATAAATTCCTTTTTATAAATTATTAGTACAGATTTTTATGATTTGTATTTTAAAATAAATTACTAACGGACAAACTATTATTTCCTAAATACATTTTATTACACACGTTATTTCAACATTGCGTTTGCGTGTCAAATGAATTTCTCTAAAAAGAATGACAAGGATTTTAAAAGGTTTCTAAGAAAAAATAAGGAAATAAATACTTTATTGATGTATTAAATTATTTTTATATTTACTAAAACTTTGTAAAATATCATTATACTGTCGCAAAACCTACAACTCCTTGTAAATCCTAGTAAAGGGTTCTCCCTTCTTAACCCTTAAGGGGCTATGACTTTGGGGGGAGGGTTAGTCCAAACCTTAATCCTGTTTTGGAAGTGACATAAAGGCGTATTAAAACACATCATATTATATTGGTTAAATAAGGGGTTTCATTCAATGGAGGTTCAACTGAACCTAGTTATTTATAATAGTGATGACATATCTGTCAATTGGTTAATCATATTGAACATATTGATACTTTCGTATCTAGATTAATACATTGGAATATTCAGAGTAAAAGTTCATACTGAGAAAAAATTAATACAGAGTTTCTGAATAACATAATAAATGGCAAGTATATAATTCTTGATGCTAAAGTGTTCTCAAAGAAACTATCACTCGAGACAAGAACGCTCTTTCTATGAGGAGGTAGATATACAAAGTTATATAGAAGTATACTTAGTGAAGACAGTTCATAGTAATTATGAGGCTTGATAGAGTTCGGATCTGTGATCCAAGCAACATGATGCTTTTGCTAACGTAATGCTCATATTACCAACAACAGCATGTGACCCCTCGTCCACGTCAAAGGCTGCAGGTTGCTCCCGAGCTTGGGAGATTGGTGGCACGAGGACAAACGACCCTTGCGGACGACAACTACGTTCGTCTCGTGCTTCAAAAACTTGTGTCCCTCCCCAGCGGAGAAACAATATTTATAAGCCCGGCCACGCTTGGGTGTGGTTGCTAGTCCTTTGGAGAGGGATAAGTGTATTCGTCATCACAAATGTCGCGTATGGGCTTTGCCCAGAAAAATGTTCTAGAACATTGAAAGTCAAACCAAAGTCATCACAGGCCTCAAAATAGGACACGCTGCACCCGCGGTTGTTTTGAGCGTCCGGGAGCCGCCCGGCAAACGGAACTCGAAGACGACGAATCCGAAGGCGCGAGCGGTTTCGTGTCCCGTCTGCGCATGAGGGCATAGCGAGTCAGACTGAATTATATACGTAATACTAAAATGCAACGTAGAACTAGAAAAATAATAATAATTTAAATAAATGACAATAACCGAAAAATGTTATTTCGTGACAATACAAATTAGGCAAATTATTAATATATAATTATAAATGACGAGCGTAAAAATAAGTTTTTCAACATTTGAGAACTATTGTATTATTTGTTTGTAACAAAGTTTAGATTTATCTGTTTTGAATGACTCGTTTATTCGTATTCATTTGAATAAATTGTAAAACTCTAAAATATTAAATAGTATTGATTGCTTGAACGTGTCCATCATCATAATGAATGATTTATTTAGGCGCACTCACACAAATCTCGCAAATGGTTCTAAATGAACTTTTAAATATTTTTTTGATCTGTGAGTACATTTTGTGACGACTGTTTATAGTTCTGTATTATGGAGACATCGTAGATTGTTTTCACTTTCGTGATTTCCTGGTGATCGCAGCCGAGTGCAGAGCAAGGGAACGTGACTGAGTCCAGTGCCATCCGTTTAGTTGTCCACCCAACCCATCAATCTAGCGTTCAGCCCAGGGGCTCGTCACAGTTGCACAGCTCATTACTGCGCCACTCGCCTCGGGCGATGCGAACCTCAATGAACGCTACAGCGAGCCTCTGCTCCAATTGGAACAATGCTGCTCTCATTTCTTTCTTCCTTTTTTTATGTTCGCGAGAACGAAGTGACGTTAAAGGCACTTTATATCAAATTTCGTCGAGAAATAATGCACGTTCTTGTTTATATTTTATAAAACGTATGGATGAGAGATCAATACGGGACATGTATATTGTATCTGGTTTCCATTTCATTTCTATACGGGAATGGGAAACTCGGAAGATCCATTTCGGTGGCGATGGATGTCCGAGCAACTGTTTTCATTCCCATCAATGTGCGTCGAGTTTTGTCATGCTTTATGTTTCATTGACACTGGAATGTCACCCTCAGCGTCACCCTTTCCCCTCTCACTATTGATTCTTGTCGATTTTCGCATACCTTTGAACGACTTACGATCGGGACAATCACTTATTTATGAGACTATTGAGGATCGCTTAGATTTTGCTATTATTGCATGTTTTAGAGACTGGCTCTCCTGTATGTCTTTGGGTACATGCAAAAAACTTTCATACATATCCGAACTAACCCATTGCATGAACTATATTGTATGTATAGTAATAACTAAACTCTGCCAAGCGGCGATATCTAACTTAATTTAAACATTGATATTCTTACTTGTTACTCCCATTTTATTATCCTTTTTGTATTATGATAACAATAGAATTCTACGTGTACTGAATAAACACTAAAAATATAAGAAAATAAAAACCACATAAATTTAAATTAAATTATATTTCATAAGAATAATTAATATTTCTCCGGTTTTTTGTTACGTACGTATACAGAGATTCAATAATTTGGTTTGGATTTCATCCCTATCTCTTCCTGTGTTTTTACATTTGATCTCCCTAATTAAGTTTTGAAAAATAAATAATTGACCGCCTTTACGATCTTTTTTCTGAAATAAGTAACATAAATAATGAAGTTTTGTAAAAATTCGACATAAGATATGATCCTTCATTTTCTTTTAGCAGTAGATACGACCAAATTTGTATCAAATTAATATTACATTGACCGAATTATGTAGTGAATTTTTTATTATTTTTGTAATTTGCGGTTGTTTTATATTTCTGAAACAGAAAACGTAGAAACGTTTTTGACACAACATAATATTAAAGAATTTTTATTACATACATTCTTTGCTGAGCAAAATATATTTTGAATTTTTGCATCTAATATGCAACAGTAAAAAGCGTTTACAATTATATTCAAATTTCAGTTATTACATGGTGTTAAAATTTGATATTCTTAGACCAATTTATCTTCAAACATGTGTGAAAATTTATATTGAAAACGAAACTAACAATTCCACTAATGAACACGTAGTATGAAACTACTACATATCTAACCAAATAAACTTGTTCTCCCTGATTTGTCTGTTTTCGATGTCTCTTCGTCTGCCACGCCTAAAACAACGTGATACCTGTCTCTTATACACATCTAGATGTGTATAAGAGACAGTNGTCCCAAAACATGACCCCGTCGCGCTTGGAATTCCCAAGACCTACATACTCCAAGGGCAGAGTCGTGACGATGTATAACGAGTTTGTAGGAGAGAGACTAGGATTGTTCATTTTACGATTTGATGCATGAAGACACTTGGCGTTAATAACATGAAGTGAAGAGAAAGAATAGTACGGGCATGTTTACTGTTTCGAAATTTGATTTATTTAAAATTTATTGTCAAAACAAAAACCCGTGCATTTCATGTACTCAATTTGTGTTCGAGTAATGGAAAATTTTACTAATAGAAAACTTCTAAAATGGTTATTTTGGGGAAAATATCAATACGATTATCGTATTGATTTGATAAATTTCTATCTTTTTATTAAATTTTAGACGAAATAATTATGAGTAAGTCTATGTACATGTGGGAGATGCAAATAAGAATAAATATTCTAACATTTTGGTATGTATTGTAAACTAAGATAATAATTTTTTGAATCCGCCTCTGCCATAGGGCCCTTGATCGGAATTGATGGGATGGTCCCCTGCTTGCTTCCGGAGAGTAAATTGGTTTTTTCCCTCCACGTGGTCATACGCAGTTTGTACTGTTTTTTGACAATAAATTTATTCAAATTTATTCAAGAAAATAAACTCCAAATTTCAAATACAATGCTAATATTGTCATTTTTTAAATTATACAAACTGCGTTAAAATATTTGAAATTTGTATCACTTGTCTATTGATATAACAAATGTTTTGAGATTTTTTATATCAAAATATTTTTCTTTATTGATCAGCAGAAGTGTACAGTTTCCTGAAATAAATTCTATAAGCGGATATTATCCTCCGAGAAATGCCCACTGTCTTGCTCTATGAATCTGAACGAAGTGTGTTTTGAGGTTAAAGAGTGACCATCAACACTACATAACAGATGAGAAGTCGTTTAAATGAAGCAAAATACATTTCCAAGAAAAATGTCTGACCTCAAAGAAATATCCGGTTCGCGTTAACAACACGAAACGATGTTCATCTCATACGAGGACATCTCTAGATCCAGGCGCATCGCTGGCTGCATTCTCAAAGCCACGCTGCTTCTCCCCACTACCTCTGCCGCCACCGCTGCCCTCGCGCACGATCCCTCTGATTTATCGTTTCCTTTATCTCTCAATCCGCTCGCGCGGGCGGGCAGGCGGGCGTCCACAAATCTGCATTCCTTTTCAAACTTTCGACTGGGTCCATCGATCGGCAGACTCGGAAACGGCCAACATATTTGTCTTTGGAGACACGGTCGGCGACGGCAGTCGACTGTGGCGCCAGCAGTGGTGACGTTGCGACGCCATGGCGGGTGGTTTAGTGCGTCTGATATATTCTGTTTCACTTTGACAGTTCTGGGTTTTATCGGATTCGGTATACTGTACTGGAGTAAACGGCAATTGATGTATTTGCTCGCACCTGCGCTAATAGAAGGATCGATAAGACCCATGAAAAACCGAATAATCAAACAAAGCTTCGAAACACTGAATCTTTTGTTGAAATTGATTTTCAATTACTTAGTGTTTTTTTTTTGTTTTTTTACACGAAGTGATTCAACATTATAATCTAAAACATTTGTGTCGTAAAATACAATTTCACTGTTTTGAAATATTGATACAAGTGTACGTAGAGTGACCAGGAAACGTTTAAACTGAATACAGCAATTCTCTTCATGTTTTAAATACAATAAATGGTGTAAGTCCTATCTACAACGGAATACATAATTTGTTCATTGCTGATTAGGCAGTATTATGACGTTAACTACTTATTTTATATATCTAACATACTAATATTTCGGACTATCAATTAAAATAAATGATCGTGACGATTTTTCATCCAAATTATTGCATAACTTATGAGTACCAGTGAATCAAACATTTCTTCTCAGTAAAACTCCATTCCATTAGAGAAACATTCGAGAAAATTAGTGTAATAATCGATATAGTTCAGTAATGACTATTGAAAATTAGTGTAATAATAATATAGTTCAGTAATGACTATTGATCGTTCTACAACATAAAATCTAAAAGAAATATTGGGAAAAGTCTATACGATGTGTTTTTTTCTCTTTTTTTCTGAAGAATTGATATTCCCTTACATAGTATATTAATAAATCTTTTTATCACAACCAAAACTGTTGTCGGAACACGCATAAGAAGTAAATATTCCTACTCGTTTCGTACGAGTCGTGGCAGAACCGACGTTAAGTCG
Source organism: Laupala kohalensis (assembly GCA_002313205.1). Taxonomy (NCBI): domain Eukaryota; kingdom Metazoa; phylum Arthropoda; class Insecta; order Orthoptera; family Trigonidiidae; genus Laupala; species Laupala kohalensis. The sequence goes on from NNCF01125945.1 coordinate 1,014,925, forward strand.
AGATGTGATCCGTTGGTTGTACATAGGATTCGGAGGTATCCAGCTCATAAATACCATTCTCCTCACTTCCGAGGAACCCGCTGCGCGGTGGCTTTTGTACTATGAGAAATGAACTTGGCGCGTGTCCTGACACGTACTGCACGTTCGAGATTTTTTCTAGTCTTCCGCTTTTCTTCCAGATTTTATGAAATGTTGGTTCTCGAATGTGTGGTGTTTTTATCTTTAAACGTGTCACCAGAAATAAAGGAACATTAGGTGTCCGTGCGGGGTGGCGACGGAAACGCGCGACATATGTCTTGTGGTGAACGGGAAAATTTACGATGCAGTGTCACTTCTCCATTTAGAATATCGAGATCACGGTACATACAGGAGTATTCGAAAGTAGTGTACGTTTCTTTCACATATGCTCAGGTTAAACTACAAATTTCGCAATCTAAACTATATTTTTATGTATACTAAATTTGCAACAATAATGTAAATTGATTCAGTTTACTTTTAATTGACAAAACCAGGTCTATCAAAATCGTATCTATCAAATACAGAACGGAGAAAATCTTAATACTAGTGTAAGATTATATATATATATATATATATATATATATATATATATATATATATATATATATATATANTAAGAAGGAAAACTTTTTAGTGATTAGGAATTAGATGCAGGAAATTTGTAATCTATATTTTGAAGTTCTGTATATTCTTAGTTAACCCACGAGTTTCTTTGAAGTTTTATGCTAATAGTTCTTTTCGTAAAGAATCATATTTATCGAAAACACTTATTTAGGACAATACGAAGATTCTAATAGTTTTCTAAATACACAAAATCTATATTTATCCTAAATCTACTGTAACTTTCCTAATAACTATACATACACGCTCAGAAATATTTGACCGAATATAATAATCATTTATCCCAATAGAAAATAATTAGATATTTTATAAGTTTCACTTTGTGTTAACCGAAGATCTTTCGGTTACCTTGAATCACGGAATATTATATAGATATGAAAGTATACACCGGGCTCTGTCTATTACAGACATCAGAGGCCAAACAAAGTTCCTCATAAAGCGAAGATATCAGTACTTCTTTCACGAATCGTTCCATTTATGATTATTTTCGCAAACTTTTATCTGCATATGCTAAATGTAATAATGACAGGTCAAAAAAGTTCACAAAAAACATCAATTCTCTAATTTTATGGTTTAAAGGTCTCAGGACACCTTTTTCCAGTTAAAATTCTTTTCTTTAATTCGTTGCAATCGTCCTTCAACTCCATGGCATTATTTCAATTGAGTGATTCCTGGCAATTACTGCGATAATAATTACTCTTATAGAAAGAAAAGGCGTTGTGGAATCCTATAGAAGAACTGAGAGCTCTAAAAAGAGAGGTAAAGTAAAATCTTTGTTATAATACATCGGTCCCTTTCATTGTTTTTTTAAATTAGTTTCCATTAAGGAGGATAATAAAATAAGAATAAAACCCTCAAGCAGATAAATGTATAATGATTCTTACTGTGTTTATGAGTGTTATGCCGAAGCGTGTAGCCCAATTTGTAAGTGACATTTGGGTGATTCTTTCTCTATTTATTATCTGTTTGCGTTTTAACATATAATCAATTCTACAAAAATTGGATAAATATTTAACTAATATATTTTGGAAAAAATGTATTGAAAGAAACCTGGTTAATTGATTTCTTTTATTTTGGTTCAAAAATCGAAGAATAACCTAGTCTGAGAAAAATTATCATGTATTTTAATATACTTTGAGACGAGTATGAATAGAATAAAAAAATTCGTTCATGGACTGCAATAATGATGCGTAAATAAATATCGTGAGCCAGTGGAAATCAAAACCGGATTCTGAAAATTCGAGCATAACCATATCGATAATGCGTTACCTATTCATCGTATGGAATTGGTTCACTCTGTCGACAGAGATATCTATTTCTATGTCACTTTCCGCAAAGGGAACAGGAAACCCTAGCCGACCTCACTTCATTATATGCACAAGTTTTGATTTATCCAAAGCTCTATGCGGTATTCGAGTTTCAGTTCTAGTATGCTCTCCATTTTCACCTCTGCAGGGTCGACATTTTATCTTTGCTACGTGTACATGTCTAGTAATATTTTTTCAAGAAATATTGTTATTTTCCTGAAAAGCACAAGAAAATATATCCTAATAACTTCTATTTGCACTATTCTACAATTAAGTCAATAATTCTGTAAAATCAAAATTTAATTTCTGTTGCTTAGTAAAGCAACATGAATGCATTTGGTAATTTTACTTGATAATAAAAATATGGTCAACAATATAACACCTTATAATTTATCATATTATCAAACATAAATATGTTAATTACTCGTTAGTACCCTGAAGAAGGACATAGCAAGACGAATTACACCCATTTTCAACACTAGAGCGTGTGACGTGATGATGACACAAGGAGCATCTAAGGCCGCTTTCACACTGTTGATTTGTACTAAGAGATTCACAATCTATTCATTTAACATCGAAAACCTGGGAACTGGAAATTTTAATACTCTTTTAAATAATCATTTAAAATTGTGTATCGAAACAGTCAGGAAAGATCTGAAATTAAGATCAATAAAAATCTGTATAAGTGATATATTAGTAAGTATGTTGTCTTTCGCAGGGTTATGAAAAAATCGAATCTACAATGCTTGTGTTTTAAAGTTAGAGAATTTTCGAATGTAAATTTTATCCCAAAAGGAAAAGTTTGGTGATAACTATAAATATATTCAATTTCATATTCTGTATTTTTATACGCTTCATGATAGTTTTTAGATTTAAAATTATATAATTGTATTGCACAATGTACAGTAGATCATTTTAATTTTCTTCATCCCTGAAAACGAGCCTAGTTCAAAGCATTGGAATATGCGTAATTTTACTAATACCAACTGAAGAATCTAGGTACTGAAGATCGAGAACAACAAACAGGTCATGTAAAATATACCAAAATTGATCCATCTGATTCCTGCCACAATTTTCAGTCTGAAGGAATCTTTCCTGACTGAAGGTTGCATTTTCATAAAACTGGGATGGTTTGCGTGATTTATAATGTAATTCTTTGAATTTGCACTTTCAACCTCTGAAAATTCCTTTCCTAGTAGGAATTAGCTCTACAAGTAACTGTAACCGCATTTGGTCACTCACCGAATTCACCACATTCTGCTCTCAACAGATCGTTATCTGCCCACAAACAATGTTCGTACATCGACCATTTCATCTGATTTGTCGGATTATCAATCATTCCTCTCTGTCAATTTCACATAACATTAGTGAGTATTTGAGGAAATAGTTTCATTTTGATTGATTGTTCTATGCACAATTTTTGTAATCGACGTCTTTAAGTGAACAATATATCAGTTTAAAGGCCGAGAATAAAATAATTTAATAATGATTGTAGACAAAAGCTACAGTATTTTCTATTTATATATTACAATGATGAATTGTGTATACAAAAGAGGAAGCTTTTTCGCACCTTTTGTACTGCTCAATGAGAGATTACGTGATCGAATCACAAATCTGCAGTCCTCGGTACGGTTTTCAGTCGGAGTTTGTCTCACCCATTCCATTCCAATGTCGCACGGTATATTAAATTCCTCGCCAAAACAATGCGTGTCCCTAAACGTAACGTATCGTTAACTTGCGGAAGCAACCCAGAGACGTAGCAAAATCACAAGATCCTTTTTTAATGTATTGATCTTTTTGTCCTCTGTTCCCAACAATAGTCATTATCAGGCAACGGGGAATCCTCCCAATGATAAATCCGAAGACTTAAAAGAAGGTAGGGAGTAGTTCTGTCGTACAAAATTCAAATATCTATGATCCCCCACTTTTTTCACGGTCCATGAGGTGATCAATTTTATGCAGTGCAAAATTTGCCACTTTTCACCCGGTTTTGATCTGGTGGTAGATATTGATCGTAGACAAAAATGTTAAATAAGCGAGTAATTGGTTTTTATATAAAGTAGAAAATACGAATTTGTAAGTTAAAATCCGTGTCAATTATTGCGGAAATCTTAAAAAAACTACTTTTGCAATAGTTATTGCAAAACTCAAATATCTATTTTTCTCTATGGCTTTACAAGGAAGCCGATGTATAACAAAACAATGATTTTCGCAAGCGCGCTGTACGTTAGTTACTTGCTAAGATACGTTTAATTATTTATCCCTACATTTGTCACATTACGCCAGAAATTGTTGTAATGACCTTAACCAAGGTGGAAATTACTTGGAAAACCCTAACGTCCGAATGGAGTATCTTTTCAGAACTAAACAATTTAAAATGAACCCTCCGCGTTTAGTGCTGGGAATTTCTAAATTAAGTAACTTAAATTCTGGCCTATTGAGCAAGTATACAAGTAACCGAAATAATTCTATGGCCAATGAGTGTAGTTAGCTTTTTATCTCGGAACCTTTGTTTGTTACAATTTGAAAATTAGCCGAATGACCATTTTCAACTCATTGCCTGGACTAGGATATATTTTACATTTCTATATTATTACACCTAATGTCTATTGCCACTAGCCTATTGTTACATCTCTTGTCATGATCTTGTTTACATATTCTTGAAAATTGTTGTACTTCTCTTTATTCCACTTTTATCATTTACTACCCACAGATTCAGACTTCCCATAACCACTACTCTTTCAAATCCGTACAATGCACTGTCGAACAGCTTGCAAGTCTGCACAATTAGAACCACATCTTCGAACTTCACGTATCTTCATTGCCAGTTATCTGTTGATACGGTTATGTCCTGTTATTATTTCATAGATCAGTGCAAACCATTTCTTATTTCTATGTACATTTACCATGCATCAAGTGGGCATTGCGCCTTTCCACCCCATCTTCCCTATCCACCCTTTTTCTCTAGAGGTTATAATTCAACCAATTATGCTTACTCCCTTTGTTTTAAATTCACTTTATCAAACTTAGTTTTCACCATCGTCAGATATATTGACACCAATCCCATTATCACTAAAAGTGCTCTAGTCAACATGGTCTTGTAACATCCGTTTCATTGTAATAGACATTCTTTGTGTTCTTGACGATTTTTTTTCGGTGAGCTACTAATTTTTCCAGTGTCTTGTATCGTCCTCGTTTTTTTTTCTCGGAAGTTTAAAAAATAGATTGAAAATTATTATTATTAGAATAGAAGTTTCCAATTTCCTACATAGTAGTTCATGTGTAAGAGTTACAACAAAGTTACATCGCCACTACAGGAACTATAACTGTGCGGCCTAATTAAGACATTCCTCCCTAAGAACTTCAAACATCGCTACGAACAGAGATTTCTAGTAGACTTGCAAAACCTGAGCTCGAAATTGCTGCGGAATAACGACCTTCATAACGAGCTCTGCCGAAACTTACGAGACGTCCCCGAACAATTCATCTTTAGTCTCCTTTGCGTGTCCTGAGACATCACCTGCCTGGTCCCCAAGGTATGACAAGCTATCCTTTTCAATTTGAATGCATTTATATATTCTGGGGGTTTTCAGCTAAATGCACTGTTTAAAAAGACGCTAAGGAAGACCTATCAAAATCTTCATTTTCTTGAGTTTGCTTAAGAAAAGTGAGGTCTTTGTAGGAAAATCTATTATTAAAATTAGAATGTCTCGAAAGATAAAGATACGTTTTTCATCTTCTTGATTTCACGTTGGAACTACAAAGAGATGGATATACTACCACGATGTGTGTTGTAGATTCACAGTAATTTAATTAACGTCGTACTACCATAGGTAGAATTAAATCCCTAAAATATATGAAATTGGCATAAATAAACATTGCAATATGAACTAATTGTGTTTTTAACTCCAAGAAAACCTGCCCATTTAAATGAAATAATTGCAATAATTGTTTATGGTGCATTGCATTGCATCTTATGGAGAAAACACGTATTTTCANAGAGCATATTATATATTGTATCTTATATACTATGTATCGTGTATTGTATATTGTATCATTTTCAAAATCTTATTCTTGCTCAAGGTATGCCACGCGCTAATTTTGTAGTCGTGTCTATGTATTTGCTTAAGTCAAAATAAGAGTTTTGAAATGAGGAATATCTAATGACAAAATTTACGTGCTGTATTGTAATAGATAAATAGATAATTGCAGAATTTAACAACCTATTTTCTGTTCTCCAAGTGACCGAAATCTTTATATAAAATAATATATAAAACATGCATTTTTTAAAAGAAAAAAAAATGTAGACATTACGAAGTTATGAAATCAGACACAACTAATGTAAACGACCCTGTTAACGAAAGGGACCTTCTTTAACGATTTCCGTTGGTTCAATAATATATAATGTCTTTCAAATGGACCGTTATATATGCTCTTTATCCTAACAATTAAACTTTCAATGCCGTTCATAACAAACGTGTTGAAAAACTGTACAATTTGACCTGATTTAATCTGACATTTGCTTCATAAATTTGTCGTAACATTCCCTACAATTTCAGGAATAGGAGTTATATTGCCTTTTCTCAGTTATCTCCCGGCAGTAACTCGAAGAGCAGTCTATAATTAATATAGATAAATCCATGTTCATTGCTTTTCGCGTACAAAACCGGCGGGTTCAATGGGATTAACGGTTTGCTGTAATAGAAATCAAGAAACATTGACAAAATCTATAGTTAATTTCTTTGCACAAATATATTTAAAAGTGTACCTAACCGTTTTGACAGCATAAGCGAATGTACACCAACAAAGATTAATTTTTCCCCAATCTGATTATTGTTAGAATATATATGCGTTATTGCCTCTTACTCGTGATACCTAAGGTAAGAAATACACACGCAAACCTTGTCAGAGAATATATCTATGAATTTAAAAAAAGATCACATGAATCGGATGAATGATATAGGAACGCTTATACAACATACAAACAAACCTTTATTTTTATATATGAGATAAATACTTCGATTTTTTTCAAGTAGTCATGCAGAAGGAACCTTTTAGCCACGAATTTGAAGAGAGTCATTCATATAATTTTAAATAATATAAATATGTAGCACTATTTCTAATTTTTTTCGTTTACATGGTTATATTTTATGAGGAAAATACACCGAACGACTTCTGAATGGTATGACCTTTTTCAGCAGAAATTGTTGAAGGCCTAGGATGCAGAATTTTAAGGAGTATTTATGTAAAAATGAGCGTTTCTGTAGTAGTCCAGTCTTAACTCACCCAGTTTTTGGAAATAAAATTATAGTTACTGTTTGTCATGATTTACAATACGACTGGCTTGAACCGTACAGGGGGTTATTGTCATTTGATTTATTTTGTGATTTGATATATTTGATTGAATTGGCACAGTTTGATTTATTCAAAATTAATATTTTATTTACAATATTTTATCAATCAGAAACCTAGAAAAGTGGAATCAAAATAACTACAACATTGCTTAGAAGTGCTTTAAAATGCGTGAGCTCTTAAACAATAGAAGCTATTACAATGACAGGGATGAGATCTTCTGCAGCGTTCATGGGCCACTACTATTGTGATCATTCATTGAGCTACATCCAATGTTCCAAGATTTTGAATCTTTTATAATAATCTCAAATATTTTAATTATTCTTATGAGTATGTGAGCCAAAATTTAAACAAGGTTCATAGCGGACACTAAAATACATTACAGTAGACGAAAAAATGTTTTCTTATGATTTTAACATGTATACAGCATGTGAGATAATACATCACAATTCTTATTCATATAACATGAATTATTAATAAAATAACGAGTCCATGTACCAGAAGTATAGAATAAAAGACATGTAGAGTCAACAAAATATAAATTAAACATAAATGAGTTGCAAAATTGCATGTTTAAATTAATACAGTACTGACACTAAAACTTTCCCAGTTATACTTTTGACTTCAATATTCATGAATTAAAAAAAAATTATTTATTGAAAATTAAATTTAAAAAAAGTTGTTTTGTAATTACATGTTGAAATATTTCTTATAAGAAAATGAGTAATAAATTTTAAATACCAGTTTTCGCGTTAGTTGAGATAATGTCTCAAAGCGGATTTCTCCCAGTAATGTTATCTTCTCAAAGCAAACCTAAGGTAACTGAATCAGCTTAATCGTGTGGTTCGTATCTCATCAACAACTCTATTCTCTGACAACTTAATGCTGCGTTCCAATTCTCTGTTTCCCTCCATTCCTCCTTTCTCTTCATCTATCCTGTTCTTCAACCCATTTACCTTTCCCACACAGTCCTGCCCTAACCCGTTTCTGTGTCTACTTCATTCTCGTGTCATCCAGTTTATCTAAATCCCGCCTGTCCCATAGTGCCACTACTCCGATCCCACTCATCTCGCCATGAACCATCTGTTGCTATCTGCGTAAGCGGTACATCGCCAGTAAAGCCCACCTGCTTTCCGCCGCGTCGATCATACATCTCAGAGATGTGCGTTAGAATCAAGTACCTCTGTACGCCAGATATACCTTTGTAATTGGAGTCGTATCGACAGACGCAGCGGCAGCTGTCAGCACAATGCTGACAGTTGTCTCTGTCCTGTTCCTCACTAACTTCTCTGTATGCTTGAACCCACCATTCCCACTGCATCCTATTACCTCCAGTCTGTTATTTTTGATTGAATTTATAATTAACAATAAGAAGATCTACTTGCACTATTTTTAATGTATTTTATGTAGATTATTCTTTTAATTTTGTTCCCAAGGTTACTTGATATGTGGATCGTTGATGTGGATATTCATATTTTAATAAAACAATGTATGGTTACAAACCGTTCAAAACTGTAAATACACCGGGGAAGAGGACAATAAACTGAGAAATTCTTGGGGAGTAAGCGAAGATATTTTGAGAAAATTGATTATTTTGTAAATAGTACTAATAATTGAAAATATTTTTGAAATATGATGGATATCGCATATGGCATAGTCTTTGAAAAAAAGATCAAATTTTTAAAGACTATATTCAATTTTAAACCGAATATGGGTATAGAAGGTTTCAAACAATATTTCTTACCATTTATACTTTTTTAACTCGTAAGGTAAATATACATGTTTAAACTGACTACTCGCACATAAAATTGCATAATAATTCTGGTTATTATAGTAAGAATTTTTAGAAACTCACACTAATACTTTTTAATCTATAGGATTATATCTAGTTCCTAGGAATCTCCAAAAACATCTGAACAGATTTCAATAAATACATCCATCTCAAATTTGAAATCATTCCCATTTTCCCTTCCTCCTTTCTCAATACGTGTTTGAGGCTGCAAAATTTATTCTGTTTCTTCTTAGCCAACAAAGATGCATATTAAATTTTCAGTCTGATTTGTGAGAATATTTTATAAACTTTTCCGAAGTTTTAAATACTTTGCTTCTTCTAGTACACAAAAATATTTCACTTTGATTTCAAGGTTTCCGCCCAAAATTCTGTATCTAGAGAATTTATTTTCTTCTTTATTAGTAAAACTTACCCTGTTTCATAAAAATAACACAAACCCATGGTAAGATAACATAAAAATTCAATATATTATAATCAAAATTAGATTTTTAACCAGCACTATATTGCATACATGTTGATATATTTTGTATTTTAGATTTTAACAGAATAGATATTATGTTGGAAATTGAATTCCTGTCTTTCTGGGAAATAAAAAAGTGAATAATTAAGAATAGTGTACTTTTTCTCATTTTATCTAATGTTACCGATTCGCATTCGATAAGCTTAAGTTATATAATATCAAAATATTTTGGATACATGAATAACAACGTTTTTTCATGAATGTAATACTGATTCTTGAAATGTATGGGATGATCTGAAAGGAGCATTACATTATTCTTGACATAGTAGAGCTGAAACGGTCTTAATACTGATTCTTGAAATCATGTCGAACTCTTTTGAGAGTTTCAGAAGAACGAGAGTGTTACCCAAACTGTTTTTCTAGGATGGGACCAAGAATCGGAAAGACGTTCTATAGCCAAGTTGGATTGAATGTCTATAGATTGCTTCTCACGGAAAAGCTACGCTGTTCAAACATTGGCAATAAAACTGGGTGTTTGAAAGAAACGTAATACATTTCTTTTCAAGAAGATGGTTTATATTTTGACGAGATATCTTGTTTTAATTTAAGAATTTTAGAGGTAATTTTATAGAATGAACAAAACTGTGGCAACAAATATATAAGTAGTATTATATATAAGACCTATTGCATATAAATAGTCATATTTTTCCCTTGATGTGCATGGGTGTAAAAGAAATGAAATTTCACTTCATTTGCATTATGATTGTAAAATATGTGAAAAGTATAAATTCTGTGGTACGGTTTATTTCATTCATAAGCCCAGATATGTTATGAAATATCAGTCGTATTTCAATTAGGAAGGGACGTTAATACGTGATTGCTCTTTCAATCTGAATTCTGAAATATAAAATAATCCCTACATCCGCGCCGAGCGCTGATCCCATAAGAAAGTCGTAGACCATGCTCCGGTACTCGAGTTCCCATTCCCTATCCCACAACCCCTTACTCGCGACGCGGACGCCCGCCGTGTGGAGGAACGGCGTAATCTGCAGGAGGCCAAGAACGTCGCAAACAAAGCCACCCGCGCGTGCCCTCTGGGACCAAAGTTTAAAGGCACATCACGATGAATTCCGAGCACAGCCCACACCCGACTTGTAGCGGTTGTGACATCAGATCCGATTTTATTGCGCCGCCAGAGCATGGAAAAGACGTATCCGGATCCCGAAGAGAATAAAGGAGCTCTAGAGAAAATGTACAAAAAGAAGGCGAGAAGTCTTGGGAGGCGTTCAGCATAAGGCGTGAGGAGGTGGGGGAAGATGGAAGTGGTAGTGGTGGTAGCATGGGAATGAAAGCGGATACAGTGACGATGGTTTTCGAGACGGCATTGCGGGAAGCGGACACTGAAACAGAAGGAGAGGCAAAAGAAGAAACTGAAATATTGCCAGTTTTCTAAACTTGTTTTATGGTATAATATAAAAAATGGAAGTTGAACTTCAGGGAAATAGGATATAAAATTCAAACGGGCTTTGCTGCCGAGACGAACAGCAATATGCGAGACTTGTGTGCACTCAATGACCGCACATGACCCAGAAATGTTTGGGGAGTTTCTAGAGGTTTACGGAGAAGTTTCATGCCCTTGGTAACTGGAAGAAGAGTGATGAATTCTTTCAGCTACTATGTCTAACTTTTTTTCAAGTTAGCAGTGTCTCTTTGACTTAAAAGATTCCATGACATTTTCCTTTCTCTTACTACTAAACTTAAAAGCACATGTTAGGAAACTATATTCAATATTGATTCGACACAAATCTGAAGAACTAAAGCGTTCATTCTGCAACTTTTATTTACTGTTTCACTTTTCCAGAAAAAAGACTAGATTGAAAATGATATCGAACAAAGTAATCCTACTAAGTTAATTCCTTAGGTTAGTGCTTGAGTGTGATATAATATTATGAGTAATAATTGAGAACGTGAAGATTTGAAAAAGAACGTCACTGATATAACTACTATTGATTTTTCATTTTCTAATTAAAGTTATAAAATTCAGAAATATTTAAGTGGAATAATATGTTATATTGACTAATTGTTTCATTATCAATATAAATATAGAGCAAAAATATAATCTAATAAAGATAATTTGCTTATTTTACATATAATATAAAATAATTGATTTAAATATAGTGTAAAATATTTAACTTCATATATATCTCACATAAAATTGTCAGTCATCAAATGTGAAAAGGCGTTCACTTGATCATCAATACAATAATTTAATCTGTGAAGCTACTGGATTCCTTTAATTTTGCCAATAATTTACGTCATTATTTTAAAATCAAAGAAAATGTTTCATCAAAGAAGTTTTTCATCATCCAGTATTACTCTTATTTGTCCCATTTTTAAAACCTTATTCGTGTGCACGGAGTTTAATTAAAAGAAGTCTTTGTACAAATTTAATAGAGCATTAATCCGTGACACTTGATCGTGAAAGCATTAATAATTATTCGACTGGAGTATCTGTCGTAAGTTGTATTTCAACGACGAATTTATTAGAAAATTCGTATTAAATTACGTTGTTCGACTCTTGTTGTAAATTGCAAATGTCTCTCGCTTTCCTTTATTAATTTTCTTTTCTTTCTTTCAAACGTGCTTCGTCTTTCTTCCTCTTTTTTTCGCCTTTTAACACCCGGGAACCTGCTGAAAGCGCAGTTTATTTAAGTTGGCATTCCCAATAGCTTTGCTAATGAAACCAATATTTTACCCGAACGAAGCGAGTGCGTGCTAAAACAAGTTTGGCACTAAGCTTCATTCTACACGGAAATAATTTCGAAACAAAACTTCCAGACTTCGCTTGGGAGTACTTCAATAGTCTTATCATAGCCGTTTCTTCCTCGTTTGTATCCCCTTCTTCTAAGACATCCGCATTTTATTTCCCTAGTGGTCGAGTTCCTCTAAACCTTTGCAGTCTTATCCCTTCTTTGACTTTATCTTATCTCCTTTGCTTTCTTTCTTATCCTTTCCAAAGACGTACTCTCTGGCGCAATAGAAATTAGAAGACAGAAATGGAGTCATGTAAGTGTATTCTTACGTTATTTTTATTCATTTTAGGACGAAGTAAAGTGTGAATAAATAAAATTTAATGCACAGGAGTAAATTTTCAACCCTCTCAATATCATGTGTTTCCTCGACAATTGTTAGTTATAATTCTCTATTGGCTCCAGCGCTTCTCCGGAAATTTAGGAAGTATAATCAAACAGAATGTTTGAATGTATTTTTTTTTTTAAGTCAGTTCATTATTCAAGTACAATATATCAATATATACGAGACAGATCATTAAATGTTCTCAGGGTGAACCAAACAATTGATATCGGAAGTAAAGAGCTAGAGATAATAAAAGTTACCCATCCATTTAGAAACGTTAAGTTGTGAGGAAAATTGCATAATGTAGTAAATTGCATAATGGGTTTTTTGTGTGTTAACTAATTATGGCTTTCATTTCTATCATTGTATTCTGTAATACGATTATTAATAAAATATTCAGAAATTCATACGGTAAAAATATATAAATGTGATTCATTTATTTTATATTTAAATTGTATGTGAATTGTACATATTTTAGATCACATTGTGACATGCGTTTGTGTTTTATCTTAGAAAAACAGACGATGTTCAGAGATTTGTATTTTACATTTATCATGTTTTTGCCAGTATTTTTCAATACTATGAAATCGAGTGAAATATTACGTCAAATAGAAACACTTTAAAACAGGTGTTTAACTGTGCAACAGCATTTTTTGTAGTGTAATCAATGGCATCGCATGAAAAGTGAAGTGTCACCATTTCAAAAGTGCTAATCGACGTAACGTGTCAATAACTATTTATTCAGAAACCTTTCCTGAAATTATTAAAGTTTCTGTGAAGTATGTGAATCATCATTGCTGTCACAGTAGATTTTTGTTTTTAAGAAACCTATTTATAGAAGGTGGACGGCATATTTACCCTGTGTGAGTGGCCACATCGCTTACAGCGCGGCACGAGAACCCGCCCGGCACCCATCCATCTCTGTCCGACTCTCATTTGTCAGTCTCGAACCCGGACGAACGAACGTGTATCGCGATTAATGCATATTAGATCACTACATTCGTTTTGTCATGTGAGGTTTTCTGTGCTCTGCGCTTTTCAGCTTAGTATCAATGTTGTTTCATTTGACGTGTGGAAGCTTCACGAGCACAATATTGTATTATCTATTTAGATTTGTAACTCATGTATGATCCTTTAAAAGGACCCCACGAAAATACATGGACATTTGAATTCCTTCAAATTTCAACGTAACTAAAATTAGACGAACAATAAATGATAAGAGTCCAAGAAATTACTCCAAATTAAATTAACGACCTGTGCACTTGATTTGTATTAATGTCAATTTATATGCAGATTATCTTATTAGCATAATTCATTTACATATGAATATTGAAATTGTTATACTTATACTAATATCCTTTATACTAATAATTTACTAATGGATGCATTCATGAATAATACCACCAGATAGTTCTTTTTTTCTCATATAATTAATTTGAAGTTGGTGTAACTTTCTGAGGAACTATAATTGAAGTTCATTAGAATAATCATGATATGCAAAATACTTTTTTTATTAAATAGATACGTTTTTATTATTTTTTATATTTTAAACCCATGCCTATAGACAGGGGGTTATAAAACTTCAAAACAATATTTGACTTTGATTTTTTACTTATATCTTGAATGTGAAACTGATTCTAATATATTTTAATTTATTTTAGATATTTTTGGTATATTGAGACATTTTAGTTATCAACAACGCATTCTAAAAAAGCCATTATTTTTATATATGATTTATGAGTGAATGATGGCAGTCCCTTTCAACACGTCTACACGTGCTCTTCTTCCTTGTTAGCCTTGTCACCATGCTTGCAGCAGTTGGATCTGCAGAATTTCGAAAACATTACGGCTTCTTAGCCTGAAAAATACATTGTCAAAATACAAAAGATGATACATCAACCTTGTCAGCATATTATTCTTCTCTTCTATTTATATTATAATATTCTATCCCTCATAACATTCCAAATATACTGACATTCACTACATTATTCTATTATTATCCGTAAAGCAAGTCGTAAATGTTTTCACATACTGTTGAATACATATATCGTTTTAATAACCTTAAATAGACCACAAAACAACGCGATCCCTACTCTAATTATTAGTCTAAAGTATCATATTTTTAATCTAACAGTGAAGAAGTAAAGTCTAGCACCAGAATGATGTTGATTTCTCCTAATTACGTACCGAAAGTCTTAAGACACATTTATTTGAATCAATATGTCTTTGTAGGAAATTAACTTATTCGCTTCTATCGGTTCTATTGTCCCCCAATACATTCATGACGGTGCGATTGTGTACGTACCAAAATGGCGTTCAGCTATAAATGGCGTTCAGTTAGCAAAAATTGAATTCAGAACAATGATGTCACCCCACAATTCCGATTGCTTGCATTGTGTGACCTCCCTTCTGGTAAGCACCACTTGGGAGGTTAGTAATAATCAGAACCAATTTTGTCTGCAGTGAATAGAAAAGGAGAAAGGTTTAACGAAATTCCATAGAAGATGTGTCGCGAAATGGAAAAGTGCTTTGCTGTGTTCCCCATATGACAGGAGTTGCCGCTTACACAATGAAGAGAGAAAAGCAAAATCTTTTTTCTCCTCTTCATTTTGTATGACTTTTGTTCATTGCGCGAAGTGAATTTTTTAGTTTCCGACCCCAGTAATGCATGATTAGGTCCCCATTATTGCAGATAACAATAGAAGTTTCAGGACATTAAAAAGGGTATTTGACTTTAGGAGACCCTGTCTAGGACAGGGTTAAGGAACCCAATTACATGAACTTTAAGAGGATGATAAAACAAACATGCAAAAGCAAACAACATTTCAAAGAAGGTATATGTCTTTGGTGATCCAACTACCTGATATTCATCGAATAATTTGCAGTCACATTTTTGCCACAGTGGTTGAATATTATAAAGTGATTATTTTTTCGAGAAGACCATTCTGTTTAGTAATATATTTGGAGCTACCTCTCGACTCTTCACATTCCTTAAGAAATGAACACATTTAATCCTCCCTAGTTGTTTACATTAAATTTCTGGAAGGTCTAATCTACTAACTGACTACATCCAAACTGACGAAAACCTTTCATCTTTAGTCAGCAAATTGACAAAATCAGAATGAGATTCGAAGGTTGTCATCAAGGGGTGAGTGACTACCGATTCCTGTTTTATTATGAGCCTCAACCGAACGCGCGCCACAACTGCTTTGGTTTATGAGGAGAGTGCAGTTGACATTTGGGGGTTGTATGCGTGGTCTAGTCTGACATTTGGGCAAAATGACGACGGGCATTATTATTGCTGTGTTTGTAGGATCAAAATGTCATCAGTACTTTTTGAGTGCATCGTGGAGACCGTTGGCTCGTTGAACCGCCGGCGCGAGGCGTCGAGTACTGGGGGAGCGAGTTTTTGGAACTGGACGCGTAGAACATGGGATGAGTAGGAAGGATTTACCAGTAGTTTAAAGTGAGGGTGAGAGCGAATTGCCTGTTGGTGTAACGGGAGAATTCTAATTTTTAGTCTCTCGTACTCTACGCTAAGTAGACTCAGTGCAGGAACTATAATTAGCCGATGCTACATTAGAGTATTTGAGGAGAATCGCACTCTGGGAGTAAATAACTGAAACGCTATCGGCCGAGCGATGTACCAATGGAGCAGAGGGTGAAGTCCACCACCCATCGGATGAATCAAACAAGTTCAATATTTGAGCAGCTTTATATCCCTCAACAGGATGGTCATAGGGTGTGGGTGATTGAGGACAACAGAGGCGGCTTGATGAAGCTTGACAAGCTTGATAAAGATTTCAACGTGGTATTGATTGTGAATATGATGGTTCTTTAGTTTGTAGATTCGTCCTCGTGACACAGTGTCTTCGGAATATTTTCTATATTTTCTACCATTTTTCTATCAAATAAAATTTGTTTATTTTATTACATCTTTCACTCCTGGCGATTATGAGAGATTGTATTCCTGCGTAATTAAGTCTTTTAACAAGAGTGGAGTTTGGAAGGTCAAATATCACTTGGTTAGAGGTTGGTTTTATCAGAGCAATCTGAGCCAAACATAGTATGTGCATAAAAATGCACAGGAAATCATATTCCTCTTTGTTTGCGTTTTTCTAATCTACACATGGATGAGTTTTGTCAAACAGCTCTTTATGTACCAGTAAAATAATACAAACAGAATGAATTTTTTGGGGAAACGTTTTCTCATGAACTCAATTTCTTTCCGTGAGCGTGGTAATAAAATAATGAGCTTTAAAATGTATTCATACGTAAAAGAAATTTTCTAAAAAAAGGACAAAGTATGATTTAAATATGAATAGTTTTGTCTGCAACTTGAAACATCACTTACAAAACAACCTTTTTTATTGTACTATATTTCTAAATCACATATTGTATGTTTGGCTTCAACTTTACTGATTGAATCACCTACACTTATTCTTACTACTTAATTGTTGAGATTTTAAATATATGCCAAGACTCTGCAATTGATGAATTATTTTTCAGAATTTTTATTTCATAAACTGGCGCAATGAGGAGCAAATAGCTTCTATTTAAAATATTTTGGAAATAAATTTTCGTAGAAGTTTAGGGATATGTTTTACTTCTATAAACTAAAAAATATTTCAAAATAAGTACAATTTTTTCAAATTGAACTGAAATAAAAAATGAATTTTTGTTCATATGACATACTTCAAATTATTAATTATATTAATCATACGACATACTTCAACCATTGTGTTCAGTTGTTATCCTGTGTGACATATCAATAAGAATAAAACAAGTAATAGCAGAGAATAGTCTATCGTATTCTATATTTTTTCTATTTCTATAATGTCTTACCATATGACATTTCGAATCATACATTATTTGATTCACTGCATCAGATGTAAAACTTTTGTATCTCATGATATAATTGAATAGAATTTTTACTTATTAAAAGTCAACCAATTTCGATTATGGGAAGGGAGCGAGTCAGAGCACATTATGCGCATGCTGTATTCACGCAAAAAAATTCCGGCATATCCCTTAAATATGTATTTGCAGTTATCTCAAAAGATTCGTTTTCTGTAACTGAAAGTGGTTCACGACAAGCGCAGACCCGAGTGAATCGAGGATCATGAGGAACCATTTCCTGAGAACAAAAAGTCGCTTTTCCCTTCGTCCTTTGTAGGAGAAGGAACTGCAACATCTTAATAACTCGCTCGACCCTGCATCCCTTCGTCTCGCTACCAGACGACCCGCTTTTTTTTCTTTTTTACAAAGCTCGCAAGCGAATGAGCGGAAACGTTGCGAGAATCTAGAGAGAGAGAGAGAGGGATAGCGCAACAGCAACCGGGTGGTTTTCGAAACGAAGGAGTAGAAAGGGCGAGAGATCGCTAGGAAACGAAGGGCGAGAATCCGTGGGCAGTCGTAAGCGTAATAAACAGGCGGTCGGTCACTCGAACAAAGAACGGGTTTAATGATGCGTTCGGGCCTGGCGGTCACATCAATAACACCAGCCGTCCCCACTAAAACTCGGGCGGAGACTCCCCCTCCAAATAAATGCGGAACCCGCGGCTCGCCGCGCCGCAAGCCCGTTGCGGTGGAGATGGAGGGCGGGGGTGTAGGAGGGTGGTGACAGTGATGGTGAGAATTTTGCTGCGGCGTGGCTGCGGGGAAGGGAATGGAATGTGCTATTGTGAGAGCTTCACTGTGTCCGAAATAGTGGACGCTTATATACTGAAGTCGACGCTCTTGTTCATTAATGTGAATCATATTTTAGCTATCGCGTTTACTACAGTCAGATCATTGTGTCAATCTTCTAATCAAAATTGATACATTTCTGCATTGGATACAGCTTTCAGAAAGAAACGTGTATATTTTCGGGTAGATCTTGTATGCGTGACTTACTTAATGCAATAATGTATATGAGTAAATTTTTAGCAACCGGATTATATATCACTTTGTTGCCAATAATGTAACATTTTAAGATAGAAAACTGAATATTATTAATAAAATCATATGCTCTCTAATATGCTGATATTCATAAATTTTTCTAAAATAATTTTTCCACTTTAACAAAAACAATAGATTTCCAATTAGTGATTGAAATAGCTGGAAAATTAATTTAACATTTATTTTAAAAGAACTTTGAAAAACAGGTGTTTAAAAATTATATGACGCAAGTCAGATTGAATCTATGTTAATCATCCACTAGATTTAAAATACTTCCGTTACATAGTTCTGTAGTTGCTTCTTCGGTTTAAGTTATATGGGAGAGAAATCACTCCGTCGTTTCCATTTTTGAAAAGACAAGCACCTTACTCTTTCGATCCATGTTGTATTCTATCAATACCCCAAGTCTTTCCATTTTCTATCTAGCCAAGTATCGATGATTCAGCTGCGTTTACCTCTCTTATATTCAGAGTCAGTTATCTATTTGTAAGATTTTAACATAATTAACGAGTTTCTCTATTTTCTCTTGCCACAGGATGATTAAACTCAATTTAATTGCATATTTGTTAAAACTATATTTGTTACCAGGAGTGATTTTTAAATTTGAAAGTTATTTCTTACTTGTTTATACTTCGTTATATACTTTCATCAAAATTAATATTGTTTTACTGCTGGTAAACTTTTGTGGGTAAAATGAATCTTCGAGTTATGTTTTGTTTGTAATTTTAGGAGTTAAATTCATAAAGATGGTTTTCAAATTTCAATATGTACCACCTGTTTGTAATTGAGGTTTACACAATTAAGAATTTATAAATTAAATGTCAATCACAGCTAAATCAATGATTTCTCTCTTAGTGATTCATGGTTGCATTCGACAAAAACACAATCCCATACCTGTAATACAATCTGTGAGTACGAAGAATTTGCAGTTTTTGCTGTAACGACGAAGACAGTGTCCATCACAACTAAAAGATTTTGTGGAAATTCCGTTATTAGTGCTCTTACTATTTGGCCATGCAGTATTCGAATAAACACTCGCAGTTACTACTTGTCTCAGGGTTCCAACTCTAACCACCGCACGGAAAAAAATTATTTTGGATAGCTCAACTTAAAGTTAGCTGTGAAAGCTCAAGCAAACAGACAGCTCTATTATCTGTCACAGCTTACGCTGTAGCTGACATAAAAGAGTTTTCGTCTGATCGAGACCAATTTTCCCGTGACCTCGATGTTGACGAGCCCTAAAGCCCCACAAAAAAAAAAAAACAACAACCAATTTTCCATCACTGCGGAAGCTAACGCTGTTTTGTCTATGAGAAAGAAAGTTATATCAACACCTATAGCTTATTGCGTGATTATGCTATAGCTTATTATATTGCGTGCAACAGATCAGCCACGCTCAAAAATCTTAACTACAAAAACTATTGTTTGTTCCTCCCCACCGACTTCGTTCGTAGTTGCCGCTAATTAACACTCGGTTGCGCTGCCTTCTACTCATTCGGTTCGTTGACTGTGTCTCAGTATACAAAACTACCAACTTTTCGGCCATCCTGTTTTACCGTTCTTCAGGGTAATGTCTGATTAGTACAGAATTTAGTCGATGCGTGTACTGAAGAGAGTACGACAGCGACTTCAGTATGTACGGCTCTCACGTTGCCCTGAAGAAGGTCATAGCAGGATGGTGCTTTTGTCTACTGAGACGGTTGGTCACGAACAAACAAACATAAATGTTATGCATATATTTCTTCCGTGTACCTACACGTGAAAATGGCGACGGGTCGATAATCTAAACCGGGACTCCTGCTTTTTCGCAGGGGATTTAAGCGCATACAACCCACAAGTGCCGCTTGGTTCACGTACCCCACACACCTGGTATGGAGAAGTGACTCAGGTCTTCCGAGATTAGATCTGGATGGGACTGGTGTACAATTGTGGAAGGCGAACGAGTTGTATAGTGGTTAACACTCCTGCGGTCAAAGTAGGAATCCCGGGTTCGATTCCCGACTCATCGCCATTTTCACATGACCGAAAGTTATCAAGCATACATAATTTTTTTTAATTCCATAAATCTTGAGTTTTAGAAACATCAAACGTCAGATGATTTTAAGATCGGGATGAAGAAACTTTTTGTTTTACGATTCACCTCAGGATTACAGGGAAAAAAACCCAACTACTATGCATATCCTATCGGGAGACAACAGATGTCTTTAGAAAAAGGTTATTCGGAAAGTATTTATCTCTTTACGCGCACAAACTACCACGTCGTTAATTTTCCATTCCGAATTTTGACATTAGAGCTGTTATACTAAAACATACAATTTTCTTTACTGGATGTCATTTTAATAAACAAATTTTCAGTGCACAATTAAAATGTGACGCAATGTTTCGGTACCATCATCAGGTGTAAAATTACAAAATATTAAAAAACACTGCCCATCGTAAAGAGAATGTTTTTCATCGTTTATTAATGTTTTTATAATCATACACCTAATGGTGATATCAAATGGTATCGAAACGTTGTGTCATATTTTGTTTGTGCATTGAAAATTTGTTCATTAAAGTGACATTCAGTGAAGAAAATTGTCTGCTTGATTTAGTCGGTTTAAATTTATTTATCATACACTCAGCGTAATGCGTAACCTATTAAACTAAACACATGTAGTTACTACTTTTTGAATATTTAATGGCGTGATTGTGAAAATGTTTTATATTTTCCTAACTAGTTACTAATTTGTATGTTTAAAAGAAGGCGAGTGTGAGTCATTCGCGGTGTTGTGTTATTTAAGAGGTTTCAATGGATGAATTAAGGGAGGTTCTAAATTGTAACAAATTTCCACATCGACAAACAATGAAAACATAATGTTCTTTCCATGATTGGTATAAATAATGTTTTACAATACGACAAGTTGCTGAGAAATTGACGTCAGTATCGGTTTTCTATAAATTCGTAATTTGTTAAGATGGAACCATAGAAATACAACGGAACAAACCATCGTTTTTTTAAAACTGACCGTGCAACTGGAAGTAATTCAGAACATAGGTTTATTTTAAGTATTAAGCTCATAAATAGTTTAGTATATAGTTTATATATATATATATATATATATATATATATATATATATATATATATATATATATATATATATATATATATATATATATATATATATATATANACATATTATCAAGTTAAATTAAATACAGCTTTACAATTTTTTGATAAAATATAATTTGACAACTAATTTAATATTATGGTCTTAATACGCTATATAAACGTAACATGTTGTACAATCGTTATCGAAGAAAATTGAACGTAACTAACATTCTAATTGATTATATGAACTTTTACTTATACTCGTATTTAACAGTACCATTTCATTAACTTGAACATAATGGCAGATGTAAGTTTCCCCAATTTGCTAGTTGGAGGTTCTGTTTCATATTTAACACTAAGAATGTAAACAGGACACCAGCAAAGATATGAATAGTATATGATAATGTGATATACAATGTATCATTAAGTAACTCACGTACAATTCTCTACGAATATTGTTTAATATTTACCAGGCGCGTCAATGCTGTCATTTGTGAAGACTTAAGAAGTCAAGTATTATCCTTTTGAAATAAATGAGTCAAGTAGCTGCTGTTGTGGTGTAATTTTTAATGGATGTTACTCCGGAAAAGAAAAGGTAAAAAAATGAAACAATAGGAAATCGTCAATACATCTTTAATGCTAACTACGGTATTTCATTTGTGATATATACTCCGTCCGGTTACGCAGAAAAAGGAACTAAATTTTTTTTTGACATTTGCGTACTAATAAATGTGAATGATGATGGTTATGATATGTCGAATTATGAAATACAATACATAGTAGTTTTTAATTTTAAACGACAAATCTCCGTCATACAATTTGGCAAAATTAAATTTAGTTTCGATCGTCCAATTAACATAAACATAACAAAATTAGTACGAAACCGAATAAAACAGAAAAAATGTCTCCAT
Source organism: Laupala kohalensis (assembly GCA_002313205.1). Classification (NCBI taxonomy): domain Eukaryota; kingdom Metazoa; phylum Arthropoda; class Insecta; order Orthoptera; family Trigonidiidae; genus Laupala; species Laupala kohalensis. The sequence goes on from NNCF01125945.1 coordinate 1,037,553, forward strand.
TCATTCTCTCCGTATTGCATAATTACCAACGGGAATTATTACTTGACATTCATTGTGTTTCTGAATTTATGAATAATTAATATGAATCATTTCACCCCCCAGCATAAAAAGATAACTTCTCAAAATTTCATTGTTTGCAATTAAAGTGGGTTGCATGGAATGCGAATCATAGCTTATTCTGAGTGACAAGGTTTATTCGCATGAATCCTTGTCCAGGCACTCTCTATCTAGTAAAAGGGATCTTCGATTTTGTTCCACCTGTCACAATTGGTATTCAAGCAGCGGATAACCCTTTACTCGCTTATTTGATCTTGACAGTAACTGCGTTAATGTGTGTATAATGCACCAGATATCACACCATCCATGTTCAAATATGCCTTTAGTAACAGCTCCGTGAAGAGGGAATTAGCGAAGGGTTATGTGTTTTGGAATTACAAGGTTGTGCTTGGCACAGAAATACTACCTCTCTCCATTAGTTTCGCTGGCGAGTTAGAAACTTTCAAATAAAAATTGCTTTTATTAAATGCATTTTAAAAATGTATTTTAAAATCAAATAATTTATTCATGATATATAGTCATCGCTACTCAAATGAAAAAAACTGTTAATAATGTTTCATTAAATGGTTTAATTTTTTATCGGTACAAAAATTATTTGTGGAAATGTCATTGATATATTTGGTCTAGAATATACCTTCCACAAGTCCACAAATTATGATTTGTATCCAAAAATTAAATTTTAATATTAACTGTGGATGTAATTAATAATTTAATTCACATTTCCCAAACAAATCTATATCAATGAATAGCAACGATTTTTCAATTTTGTTGATATTCAAATTATATTTTAGTGTTTCAGTCAGTTACACTCAGCCGATACATTTTCACATTGTACTTAATACTAATTATAATTCCATTGCAGTTCTTTAATTAAATGGGGGAAAAAGGTGTCCGCTCTGAAAGGAATTTTTAATTGGTTTTGTGGAAATATGTTTATCTGAATCGGATTTCTTGCAATCATTTAAAAAATCTAAAAGCTCAAATAATGCATGAAAATTATTAACTTCATCATTTATATAGACACATATTATATTAAAATCACGGGGTATGACTTGCTTTCTCATTTATAGAGAGACCTCTATACAGCGACCAATAAAAGGATACTGATCGTTGCCTCCATTAAGTATGTTAATGCAGTTTTCAGGATCTGTGAGAAAACTCATATTTATACGCCCAATATTGTCGTATAATGTCGCAAACTCTATTTTGCTTTCCGTTCATAGTCCTGAGTGTTTAATTTCCCTGCCTCTAACTGGCGTAAAATGAAACAAATTGGAGAAACACATGTACTTGCTGTCTACCAATCCATTTCGGAGATAAAATACACATTTTCTCCTAATCATCTGAGCTTTATGTTTCTACTCATTACCAGGACTACCACAGAAAACCGTCTATATACACTAAACGAATCGCGGTTAGTAGACGACGATCCAGCAAAAAACTCTTTAGAGAACAATCTAGCGATGGAAGAACAGAAAAAACAAAATTCCAAAAACTGAACTTTTGTTCACGATATTGATCTTGAAAATGTCTCTCAATCATGATTTTTATATTTTCTCTGTAAAAGAATAAGAAAATATTGTTCTTCAAATATTTTGGAATGTTAAACGTTATTAAAAAACTTTCAAAATGACAATTCCGTTCCTCAGTTGGTTGCTTCGTCTCCCCTGAAACCTAAGGTTTCGAGGATTATGACATAATTTCCATGGAAAGATTAATCCTCTTAATAATTATTATTCCCTTGTTTATGTTCCATCTTGACATTTGCTGCATCCGGGGATATACCTCGCATCTCTTTCCATCCTTCGAACTGATACTCTGCAGACGTCGGACTAAAATATGTTTTCTGATATTAATAATCGAATAAATATTATTATTAATTACCTTATTTTATTTTCTAAAGAACTCATTAAAAATTGAAACGGAACATTTAAAGAACGCCTTAAAATTTTATTCATGACTTCATGAACCATTTTGTTTTAGTTTTTCAGAACATCTCAATCCTTACAATTCTTTACATTTTGATTCATTTTTTTTAATTCAGAGGGTCTCAACATTTTATTTAAAACACATAATAAACAAGACTATAGTAACAATTGTATTGTTCCTTGTCATTCCAACCTCTTCGTATTTTCACTTGTAAGCTTTTTCAATTGGTTTTCAAAGAGCAGATACCTTTTCAACTTTCTAGGCAAAAGTTTGTCTTATACATTCCACCTTTGTGTGACTTAACTCTTTATATAAATTTTTCGGTATTAGAAGTACTGACATGTACTTCTGCTTGTATGTAAAGTTACTCCCTTTCTCTGTAAAATGCATTTAATTATTCTTAAATTAATTAAATATCTAGATCAGAATTCATGATGGTGTAGTCGATAAGGGCCAGTGGGAAGAGAGATGTACGCTGATTGGCTGACCGGAGTTCTAATCTCCGAGTATGGGAGTTCATCATTCAGCTTTGCAACAGACTTACTCAACGCGATATAGAATAAGTAAAACGAATGCTAGTTTCTGTTTTTGTACAACGAAACCATTTTCTTAGAACTATTAATTACGTCAGACTAATTAGTTTCAAATTTGGGTTTTATTAGAAAACCAGATCAGATCTAAAAATTCAAATCAGACATTTAATCATAAGTAAAACGTTTTTTCTTCAGCAAATATAGAGTTCACAGAAGATTTAAAAAAAAGAAAACGGTACTCAGTTCTGGTTATACTTCCCCCCTCGTGCCAAGACTAAGAAATAGAGGAACTGTATCTCCCATTATAATCCATGAACATATCTATGGGTCTGTTGTGAATAGTTTAACTTTTGACGTCTTCATGTCTTAGGTCATTGTACGTTAAAAAAACGATATAAAAATAGAAACTTAATACTAAAAACTAGTTCAGAGTCCAACAGATCTTCATTTTTACGGGTCTCTGATTTGAATCGGAACCAGTGCGGTATTTGCTTAAATCTTTTCCATCTTTTCTTAAAATTTCCATAAAAGAGTTCAAATAATTTCCATAATCACCCACTGGAACAGCACATTCACCTTTGTGAGAAAGTAGGAAAACTATCTTGGTCTTTCCTGTGATAAAATTAGTGAGAATAGTAAACATTCTTTTCGGGGAAACTGGAGCGAGAAGAGAAGCTCGTCAAAGGCAGAACTCGTCTTCCGTCAGTCTCCTCCCGATTGTCAGCGGTCACGTGGCCAAGAGGGCTCCAGTGGTTGGCGTAGACCTCTCTGCGCCTCCTGGATGGCCTCGTGACTATTGTTTGCGCGATCCCCGATTACGTCAAGGCAGTGAGCGCCCTCACGCGAAACTCGCCCTTCCCTGGCACCCGCTAGGCTCCTGTCGCTGCGGCGGTTCTATTGTGAACACTGGCACTTGGCGACCACGAGGAGAGCGCACCTGTGGCAAGTCACCTTCGCTGCAAAAAAATGCATTCCAAATCTTTGCTCTCTGCAATTCTTTCTGTATCGGTGCATACATTTAAACGCCATGTGTATTTTTATAAGTATCATTTCAGATACGCTACGTTTGTAATAATTAACTTCTTTGTCTATTAGAAATAAGTTATCAAAATCCCTCAATAATCATCAGTAATATAATGTGAGGTTACTATAATTAGTTCAACTGATTTTAAATTTAGTTTATGCTCCTTGATTCTCGTTTTTAACCATCTGTTTGTTTGACATATATAGCTGGCATTACAATCTATGCATTTTTTTATACTACGTTCTTAATATTTCTTATCTTTCCCTTTCATCATGAAACTATTTCTCTTATCTTTAAAATTAAATTGATGTCATCTTCTCTACTCTTAAAGTAGTTAAAAAGAAGAATTTTTTCATAAGAGGTATTTTTATTATTTTAAAAAAGTCAATAATAAACAAATTATATATTGGGAAAGATTTTTCAGCTAGAAGTATACTTGCCGGTTAACTTTGTTTAAATGATTTCGTATACCTATGACGGAAAACATCTTTCCCAGCCAATACAATAAGTCAAAAATCTTGAGCCATTATTATCTTTTATTTTATTTTCCATCATCATTGGTTGTTATTACTAGATTGTTTTCTTGATATGAAAATATGGGTCAAATATTTATTTATACAATACTCGTATAACGCAAATAATGTTTTCTTAATGTTAATGCCCTATAGTACTTAATGTCATATATTTAGAAAATAATATGTTTATTTCTTTATGGAATGAACAAAGAGATTGTGAGGCAAAAGTTCGTTTTCCATTATTTCTGGAATGATGCATTTTGCTGTTCAAATTAATCCTGAAATATTGCGCAGTTAGAATTTAAGAAGTTAAAAGAGAACAACGAAAACTGTTTTGTATCCATGAATTTGAAATTGCTGCTGGTTGAGATATATTATATTCTGTTCGCTACTCGTCTGGAAAACTTCCGAATAATTCTCTCACCTGCGAACGTCACCCGTTGCGAGTGTTCGCTTGGCGGAGTCAGCAACTCAGCTCAAACGCACCAAAAGCGAATTAATTGCACTCCATATCTCTGTTCTCCAATACCTTCTCATTCTGCTCACCCGTACTCCGTAACCATTGCTAGAAATATTTTCACTTCCGCAGAAATTATTCTCACAAATATCGCCATATTTTATTTATAAAATAGAACGTTTTATACACATCCCTTTATCTTGTTATTCTTAACAGATTACAGTAACATTATAGATATAATTTTCAAGAAGAGTTGTAACATCTTCATTTCATGTTCTATAAAACGTTTTTTCGGTTTAGTTGTATATTTGGTTTTTGTAAGATATGAATTACCAATGGTATAAATTTCATGTTATGCTATTTTTCTTATAAATAATGCAGGAATCTACACGTCAAGTAAAATATAATAATGTATCTCAATCATAACAGAATATGTTGATGTATTAAATTACTGATTCGATAAAAGTCATGGGTTAATTTCACTTTTTGTTTTGTTTTTGAAGTTTGAAACCCGAGATAATGAATTTTACCATTGAGATTCATATATAGATTCCTCTCCTCTTGCATTATTATGGTTTTTCGAAGTATTATTGGTGGCTCATTTCGGATGACTTCTTTTTTTGGATCAAGCATTTTCTTTGCGTTACAGAGAAGATATTTTTAACTTATTCAGTCATTCGACAACTAACCAATAGTAACAACTTTTTCTCGTCATTCATCACAGAGGAGGATTGCGAGTGTTTCTGTGAGTAATTTTGAGGACGACACGTTTCATATGTGAACTTTGAGACGTAAAGAGAAATGTCCATGCGTGAGGGAAACATCATTCGATCACACATTCTGAGAGTTACTTCATTTTTTTTCATATTTTCATAATTGAACATTTAGGACAGATTATAGAAATTTAAATATTTTAATATCTGGGTGACTGAGCTCCGATGGCCATATGATATTCAATCAATCGTATAAACCTTTTAATATAGTACCGATATATGACCAAGCACATCATGATCTTCACAATATGAATTCAAAACATATTTTTATAAAAGTATTCAAACCATGGTTTACTTACTTAATGATACATTGCTACGTAACCATTAATATAAAGAATGCGTCACTATTTTGCTAATTTGCTAACTGCACAGTTAACTTTGTCCGAATAAGAATTTTTTGTGTGTCCGGGTTTAAGGAGTAATTATTAAGTTTTATGTAATTGATATACTGTATTTACGCGGTAAAGAGTAAATGGAAGATTATAACCATTAGTCTTCAATTTTGCTTTCCTCTTTTATTCACACATTCGTAAACAACTGAAAAATATCTATTCATAGTAACCCAAAAAGTACCCTATTTATTAGACATTACTATAATAATAATAAATTTATTGTCAAAAACAGTACAAACTGCGTATGACCACGTGGAGGACAATAAACTAATTTACTCTCCGGAAGCAAGCAAGGGACCATCCCATCAATTCCGATCAAGGGCCCTAAGGCAGAGGCGGATTCAAAAATTTCAGCAAAAGTTCCTAGATAAGATGAAAATAAGATAAAAGTTCCTAGACATTAGACATACATATTTATTTATGAGATAATAAGCATTGACAGCTTGGTGACTTCAGTGAGAGAGTATTCACCGTCCCTACGACAGCGATCAGTTACGAACAGTCTTCTGTTAAAAGAAGGCATTTTGCCTCTGATTGGTAATCACTTATTCTTCAGATTTTTACTTTCCACTTATACATAGGTATAAGAAAGGTATAATGAACGTCCAAAAAATAAACCGAGATCTTTTCACATATTTATAATAATGGTGTTATTGTTATCAAATTTGTTTATTTTATAACAAAAGAATCAACATATCCGAACCAGACTTGAGAATTTGGTTTGAATACATTTTAAATAGAGACACATTTCGACATTATCCGCGCTCCACATACAGTTTATGAATATTAAGAAAATTTTATAAAAGTAAATATAAATATGGAAATTGAAGATTTGTGTTCACTTGCCAAACATTTTCGTAAGACACAATGGTTTTAAAATAGAGCGAGATATACGAACGGGAAAAAATGTAGAACTTTCCAACTATATGTGAGTTAATAGTTACATTGTTAACAATACACATGTTTTAAACCAATGTTGAAGTATATTAGTAAGAAGTTGAATTTTGATGAATCCCTATTTTTAATGATTTTTCTCTGTATCTATTCTCGCAGAATTGTCAGAGAATGAATAACTTCTTAAAGTTCAGAATTATCTACCTCTGGAATGTCATCAGATCGTCTAATTACAATTACATATTTCACTCCAAACAACATTACGCATATGACGAGGATTTTCTGGTGGTAAAATTCTTTTTAACTGCTGATTCTTTTAACTCTATATTGCAATGTATAGCATGCATTCCATGCATGAAAACTGCAGTTAATAAATATATACGAGCAATTTCGAAGTGTTTAATATGGCAAAAACTGCTCTTATGGGAAATTGATCTCTTTTGTAGTAAACCCAAGCTGACTTTTGTTAGAATCTAAAATAATTCTGTAAATTCAGACTTCGTGACGCGAATTTTCTCCTGAGACACGTTTTGCCTTTATAATGTTGTTGCACAAATCGGTGATCAATCTCATTGCACAGTTCTTCAGATACATCCAAGTTTCTCAAGAGCATTATTATTGTATTCTTTTTTGTTATTTGAGCTCATGCAATGGCAAGTCAGCCATCTCAACTGAATTGAGAAATTTTAGAATAAGTTCTATAAGCCCTCCTTCCGGTCGATCTTTCACAGAGTCGTAACTTTTGAAAATTTTATATTCCCCAGGAAGCTTTTCAGTTATGACAGAATTAATTTTGCTTCAATGATCTTCCTGTGGAGTGACTCGAACCATGGACGTAAACCTGTAATATCAAGAGACCAATAATTGATTTTGACGAAATTCACGGATTATATTATTTTGTGATGAATTTGTGGACCACCGAACCAATTCAGAATGCTTTGCAATATAGTTACTGTTAAGCAAGCTTGTATTGAAATGTACTAAAATGCTCTTGTGAAGAAGAGGGACCATGTTATATCACATTTTCATCCATAAATACATATAATATGTGAATTTGATCAAAATTGTTAGAGCTATTCTCGAGAAACGTTTTGACAAATACAAAGATTCATTGTTATATAAGTACATACGTACGTACATACATACAATTATTGCTCGCTTAATAATATGGCTATATTCATTCAAATGTAGATTTAATAATTTACTTTTGTGATTCAATGATATTAAAAGTTAAAATAAGTATATATATCTGTCTCTT
>NNCF01125945.1:1045418-1058666 GCA_002313205.1 Laupala kohalensis
TATATATATATATATATATATATATGAACATCTGAAAAAAATTACTTAATTTTACATTTTTCAATTTCATTATATGGGAATCGTTATCCCAACCACTAAATGATAAAACTATTATGTCTGTTATTCCAATAAATATGAATTTCCTTAGTGAAATGATTTTTTTTTCAGTTATAATTTTTTTTTCATAGTAGAAAATAAGTGAAATTGTTTTTTTAACATTTTTAATTTATTTACTGTAAATTGTTGTTTGAGGTTTCTCGATTCTTAGGCAACATCAATAAATCAATAAAGAATTTTCGATCATATCCTCCCTGAATAACAAAGTAATGCAAAATTCGGAAACATTAAAAGAGACGATTTCCAATGTTTCGGACGCATCGTTTACTTTCCTGCTTCCCTGTATCCCTCAGTGAGCAGTGATAAGTTTGTGACTAACTCAGCGTAACGCAGCGCACGTGCAATATCAGTGTGTTGCGCGTCTGGCAATGTCAGCTTGTTCATGCATGAGTCGTTGCTCTACAAAATTACTCTTGGCGTTGCATTGCATTTTGGAAGCTTTCTGTATTACAACGCACTGGACAACCCCTGTGCAAACCCTGCGGTGCGATTGTAATGTAGCTTTCAAAATGTCTGCATTGGCTATTTTATCCATCGACATCTCATTATCTAGAACATCATTTCCATAAATAATGAATGTTGTATGGTGAAGTATGTCGGTCCTATTTTTATTGATTCAATTAGGAATCAATATTGTTGGATAACATATAAAAATAATGTATACTGCAGATGAGTGGATTTAATTTTTGGTTTCAGTCCAAGATAAAGTGTCAAACAGTCAAGGCAAAAATACAGCCATATTGTCCGCCGGACATTCATTTTACTCCCATATTCTTTTTTTTCTCTATCCAAGTGACCATAGGATAAATTTCGTGTCAAGCCGAGAAAACTGGTGTTAAGACAAAGGTCGTTTGATGGGATAAGGAAATTGTTCTACAGCAGAGGAAATGTCGTATTTGGCACGTCGGAGATGACGTTAAAGACGCCGTGGATTAAGCTTCCCCTCTCGCGTTTGACTCTGACAAAGAATCCCGTGCCCCCTGCAGAGATTCGACGCAAGTCGCGAAATTCTTCTTCCCCCCCCCCCTCTTCCTTCAGCTCCGTCCGCTCTCAGCCTCCGGAGATATTTCTCGGACTCTTTCTGCTGTCAAAACAGCTTCCCGCGCGTTGAGGGGCGTGGACCGCGCCATTATTTCTGCAGACGCGCGCGTCGACGTTTTGGCCGTCGCGTCGCCGCTGCACTGCAGTCACCGCCTTTCTTCGTTACCCTTGCCACCGCTGTCTGCTCTTACTCCATCTCCACTTCCACCATACCTTCACACACACCAAATAATTCAATCGAACATCCACCTATTTGACAACTTTCGGTAAGATAAAAATGGCTCCGAACCGAGAATCGAACCTGAGAATTATTCTTTTATCGGACTACACACCCAGGCATAACCCCCGGAAGCTCTGAGGTACATACCTATACAGGATGTAAGTGAATCAGGCGACACACAATGCTGTGTGGGCTGATAGTGGTTAACACCCTTCGATCAATGCAGGGACTCCGGATTCAATTTCCAAAAATTATCACATATCTTTTCCACGAGTAGGTACACGCAAGAAATATATGCATCCAACTATTTTTTTCTCTATTGAGATAAATTTATTTAATGTTATTATATTTAAATAAAATGGAAGTCAGAATAGGCATTCGAACAACTCACTGAGAGTTGGCTGCCACCAGCTTGGTTTCCCCAAGCAATCAAACACCCGAGTAATAACAATAAAATATTCCTTTAATACAAGTTAAATTGAAATCTGCGTATTTACAAATTTGAACGAACTCTCAAATCATAAATACAAGTTTGAATTTATTATTACAGTTATTGCTATCTGAAATCAATTACACACATTATAAATACTGGTGTTATCAATTAATTCGGAAATCTACCCAGATCGTCCGAATCTCAAAAATTTACAAGTTGCTATCCCGAAATAACTAATTGTTCCAAGTTACGTCATTCGCGCCTAATAGCAATGTAATAGAAGTACCGCAGCAATTCTCAGTGGTCTGACGACCAAAACTAACCAAGTCACATCTCAAATAACCTGGGTACTTCCATACTCTCAAGTCTGAAAGTCTTTGAGGATCTTCAATCCTCCCAATATATACAGAAGAGGAGGTCACGTGATCACGGCCTCGCTAACGCACTGAGCACTCTACATCATCTTCACCCTTCAGTTTCTGGTCACCCTTCAGTTTCTGATAACACTGCGTCTTCACCGATACGCCAGCGTCCTTCGCGGCTTACCATTATTTTTGCATCCGCTGGAAATATCCCATTCACACTCGCCACGCGTTTGTGCAACATTCTTCTGAGGGCATTTCTACTCAATTTTCAGAAGTAGATGGAAACTGTTCAGCCTCTACACAATGAACGGGAAGGCTTAGCGGCGGGTATTTTTCCTTGTTTGGCGGCGACTGGTCCGACCCTTAATCTCCTTAGGAATTTTTGGCTAGCAAAATGCTTGAAAATGTTAATATTTCAAAAATCGGTAGACTGCACTGGTCCTGATGTTACAGAGGGAAGAAGTGATATTGGTCTGTAACTTTTTGGAGAACTTTGATCTTTTCCTGTATTTGTATTGGTATTATCTCTGCATGTTTCCAGGTTGTGGGAAAGTAATCTATTCTTAGTGCTGCATTGAATACTGCGCAAAGATATGCGCTTGCTTTCTTTGGCATTTCTTTTAATATTTTGTTTGTAATTTGATCATGGCCCGCAGATTTGTTCGGGCCGAGGGCTTTTATATGTTGCTCTATTTCTTTGGGAGAAATGAATTTTATTGGAAGATCGGTAGTGATTTTGATTTTTAGTATTTCTTTAAAGATGTTGTTGTTAAATTTTATGAATTTAATGGGATTATTAGCAAAAGAAGATGCAAAGTGAGTTGAGACTAATTCTGCTTTATTAATATCAGACTCTGCCATACTTATTTGATCCGTTAATGGCGGTATGTTTTCTTTTTCACGAGATAAGCGTTTTACTGCTATCTATTGCGCTCGAGAGGCAGGATGAATTTGAGATTTAAAATTTTTATACCGGAATGTTTCTAGATGGTCTTGAATTAGTCTCCCTAGTCTGTTTATACTTCTTTTAGTTTCTTCTGAGCGGTATTTTTGCCATGATCGTCTAAGGAGCCTTTTCCTTTTTATTAGAATTTTTTCACTAAAATCTAGATGGGTGGGTATGTTCAATTTGTTTGTCATTAGTGTACAGAATTTTTCTCAATTCACTGTTCCCTTAATCATTTGAGACCTATTTGGCTTGGGTAGAATATTAGCGTTAAATGTGTTTATAACTGGCGTAAGATCATAATTTATCTCTGGTATGGTGTGTTGAAATAGTTGTCCATTAACGTTTTTTGATAGCACTAAATTCAATATATCCGGTTTGAATTTTTGTTATATGGGTAATGAGTTGGTCAGTTTGGAGAATGTATTAAGATATTATGTGACGTTGTTAGTACTTTCAGTTTTTTGCCTGCTTTATTGGTTGATTTACAACCCCAGCTGGTGTGTTTTGCATAGAGATCTCCACATACTAGTACAGGGTTTTGACCCGATAGATGAAGTAGTATATTATTTTCGTTAAATTGTTTGCTAGGGGGTCTGTAAATACATTTGATAATTATATTCAGTGCATTTTCCTGTTTTACAGTTATTCCTATAGCTTCTACTTGAGTATTCAAAAACAAAATTGAACTTGATAATGTTGTAAGGAAGAGCGAATTATTATAGCCACACCCCCAGAAGGTTTATTGCTTAGTCTGTCTTTTGGATAAATATTATAGCCTGCTATTTTGAACTTGTTCGAGGCATTTAGATGTGTTTCTGACACACACGCTGTATCAATGTTATAATATTTTATGAAGTGTGTGAATTCTTCTTTCTGTCTTATTATACCATTTGCATTCCGGTTTAATAGAATTAAATGTGTTATTTGAAAACATTTCCCGCTATTAGGGGTAGGATTGCTTGAATAGTGGATTGTATCATTGTTTGGATCATAGGCATAATTGCATAATGACTTCTGTAATGATTTCTCTAAATAAATCTTCCTTGTTCAATGACATAGCGCTTGGGTAATTTGACGTTTTGCCTTGACTGTCTACCTGAGCGTACGAGGTATCACTGCGGTGACGTGGCCTCGCTTGGCGTCGGTCTGGTAATGGAGGGTATTCAGTTGTAAAGTTGGGAGGTTTAGAACTAATGGTGTTAGAGTTGTGTGCTTAGAGAGGGAGGTATTCGGTTTAGTCTTAAAGCTGGACATTTCTCAAAATTTGCTGTGTGCATTCCTTGGCAATTTACACATCTTGGAGGTGTATCACTAGATTTGGAACATTTTGAGAAATGGTGATATTCTAAACACTTAGCACATCTGGACACTATTACAATTGTTGTGGGAGTGACCATAACGCTGGCAGTCTTTGCATTGAATGGGGTTTTTAGGCTTATTCCTGTGTTCCACTTTGACCATCGCAAAAAAAAAGTTTTTCAAGTTTAAATAACTCAGTGATATCGTTATTTTCAACCTGAATTGCACATAATGGAATTCGAATCTTATTTTTATAAAGTCTAGAAGTTTTAGTAATAGGGTAATTTAAGGATTTTAGTTCTGACATAACCTCGTCTTCCTCGTAGTCCGTTGGGATACCCCTTAATCTAACTTCTCTAAGTTTTTGTGATGGGTCTTTGAAGGAATGGAACTCTATTTGTTATTTTCTACAAAAAGTTATAATTTGTCTGAAATCTTCAATAGTTTATGGTCTGATTTTAACTGATTTATTAAATAGTATGGTATCAAAAGACTTATTAGTAATCTCTTTTAAATCGTTTAACAGTAGTTTGTTGTTTTCCACATTATGAATGAAAATTGGGGAAATAACTGTTTGCTGCTCTTGCTTTTCCTGCACTTCATTTGACACTGAATTTAACAATGCATATTTATTTGCGGTTGGAATGTTTGCAACAACGATTTCCTCCATATTTGAATGATTACTGAGTAATTGTTTTGGACTATCTGTATTTTGACGTTTACTCTGGTTATTTAAGTCTTCGTAATTTTGTCTTCTTTTCTTTGTACAGAAATCTACTGAAGTGCCTGCTGGCGCGCCACACCTGTTTAAAGTTTGTGGTTTTGATAGGGTTTCTTCTGTGTTGTCTCCTTGGTTGTACAGGACGTCCATGACCTTGCGTATTTCTTCGCCTGCATTACTCAGATCTTGGATTTGGGTCGCATTTGCATGTTGAAGATGATTATCCTCTCCTATTCGACTACTATCACTCCTAATCATGGAGGCTACCACAGCCGCCCCCGATACGGGGCAGCTGTCTGATTCACACCAGCTGGCACTAGCAATTGCTATTCAGTACTTCGATTCTCGCACAATCAAGTTAAAAGAAAACACTTTAAGATTCTTCTAATAAATGCTCACTGTCGAATACTTAATAATGTTTTATCACAAGTTGATTATAGGCGTAGCTAGTTTCACGACTTCACAGGGCAGAGGAAAACGTTGTTATCGCTTCTGCTGCTCTGAAGGAACTGAGGTGAAGGTAGTACCATCTGAAAACATCACCTGGCTCGGCAGGATATCTCGCGTACATCACAACGCCCTTGTTGCATGAAGGAATTTCATTTCCTGATTGATTCAACCATTCCTAAAAATAACAATTATTATCACCAGTAGATTGCTTTGTCCAAATATTCTAAATTGTGTACTACTATTTATTTAATTATTTAATATCTTGTATTCATGATGAGACAAGATTCACGCTATCAGGTCAACTCGTCCACATAACCAAGTGATTTCGACAAAGGAATTGGGAAGGAGAGGTTTTTGGTTGTCCCAGTGCATGGTCAGCAAGGTCATTATAATACTGGGCCGCGTTGGCGAAACTGACTAATATGGTGCGCACATCAGAAAACCACTTTTTCAACAAAGAATTTAATTTCTTATATACTTCCTTCCCCGCACCTCGTAACATTTATCTCTAATAGACAGCTTTTTCAACAAATTCTATATTGTGCACCACCATAGTGCTCAATGTGAAGATACAAAATTCTCCCAACTTATTCAATTCCATTTCTAACTTGCATAATTGAGATATTATAAGAAGAAAATTCAAACATTGGAAATAGGTATAGTAAAAACCGACAGAAAGCAATAGATTTGAGAACTGACTTGAACAAACGATCAAAAAGAATTAATTATTAGTAACAAGGAATCAATACATTAAAGACGTAGGGAGCCAGCTCTCTTAAATTAGAACACAAAAATTAAGTTATCATGTGCACTTATGGCTTCTAAACTGACTTCCTAACTTAGGATACTCTTCCGTCCTTTTATCCGCTTGTTGTACTGAAAAACGTATATATGCCCTTCCTTCGTATACATTAGCAAATATTTTCACCCGGGCTCTTCTTTACCTCTTCCAGATAAATGTCAGTACATGTTCCCTTAATTTTCAGTGAAATCAGCGTATTTTACCCTCAATTCCTTCATCCTGGGTATGAATTGTTAGTTGGCAGATCAGAACGACTGATCAAAACCTACGGCATAAATAAATAATTTTAAAAAATAAGATAAAACTGTGAATGTTCACAGGAGTACAAGAAAGTAATTTACTCTCCAGAAGAAAGTAAGGGATCATCCTATCAATTCAAATCAAAGAATTCAAAGGTAGTGGCAGATTTAACATTTTGATACCCAGAAGAAAAATAAATCATACTAAGTAAGAAAATAATATTACTTCTTCTTCATCTACATTTTCCATATTTACTTGTGATTGGTTTACAAATATGTAAACAGGATGATAACGTCAGAATTTTTACTTCAAAAGAATAAAGATATGGAAACGATGTTTTCACTATGATATGTCATGATATGAGGGTGATCGCTTGACGTATTCAAAGGTTTTTTCAAACATTGAACATGCATACTTAAATATTTCGTAATATTTCGCATAGTTAAGAAATCATTTTGTATTTTGTTGTTGACTCGTTCACATCTTATGAATATTTACATTTTTTTACATTTTTAATTGTAGTCGTAGAACTACGCTTATTTATTACGGGATTTTAATTATTTTTCAATTAAAATACATTTGATTCAATATCTTTATCTTCCATGACCGCACCACTTCAATCGTTACCTCCAAGTTCCAAGAGTAAATACTGTTTCATAAACTCGTGCATCCTCCGTTTTCATCGTACGATGTATCAATAGCTAATTCACCTGTCATTGACCTCGCGTCATTGATAAAGAAATATACCATTGATCTGCATTGATATTGTTAAGCAAAACATTGTTGTGTAATAGCTTACACAAAAGACATTAGATAAACTATGAAAATTAGCTTAGTGTTTCTGTTGTCTTACATGCCAACTATTACGCAACACTGTTTCGCCTAACAATATATCTAGCAGTGAACACGACTTGAAGTAGGTGTTGAAGAATATCTGAACAGTGAACTTCTTTCTCCATATGAGGTGTTCAGTCATGTTCTATGCTTATCAACCTTGTAAAACTGCCTCAACGTAGACAAAATATGGAACGAGTCTACAATGTGTAGTTGTCTCGTAATTAACCCTCCAATATATTTTCCAAGCCTTTAATGGTTTCTTTCACAACCCTATGATATCTTCTTCCTCTGTCATTAATTTTCTACTCTGGCCCCCGAGATTGTTCTTTGGAAGTTCAATCATTTGTGTTATTTATTATATATAATCCCGTATTCACATCATCTTTCGAAAACTTCGTAAATTATATAAAAACTTTATATTGAACGAAATTCGTGTTACACATCAAAACACTTGTCATGTGTGTCTAACTTTCAATTTAACTTGTGTCTGTTTAAATTTTACCTTTAAGATTATTTTACTTTTATCACTGATACGTTTTAATGTATCTAAAGCTTTATGAAATCTCCTTTTCTTTGTCAACTGCCTTCACTCAATTGTTTCTTAGAGCGACCACATCTTGGACAAATTTTAGTTGTTTTGAAGTGTTGATTTATGATTTGTATTACAGAGTGCATTGTATTCAACGAGAAATTCATTATTCTAGTTATAGTTGTGAGTCATATAGTCGTTGTTTCCTTTGTCTGTCTGAGAATTAATTTTTCCTTTGTCTTTGACTTGGTTATACGTCTCGTTTCTGTGAAACGCGTAATACCAACCTAATTTTAAAGTTCATATAGAAGTGTACAATATTATAATACTGAATCTTAAAATCTTAACAAAAAAAGCACCATAATCATCGACGATGATTTTTTTCTTTCAAATAATTCTATAACATTATCCGTCTAAAAAACTTTGCAAATTTGCAAATATTTTGATCACGTTTTAGACTCATTAAAAAGTGAAGGAAGACAAAAACACCCACTAGTTTTTTTGTAAGTCATCACCAGACAGACAAAAACACCCACTAGTTTTTTTGTAAGTCATCGCCTGACAGACAAAATAGATTGAGAAACAGTAATCATGTGGAATTAAGAAAACTGACGAACGATTTAATAGAAAAGCAACCATGTGGTATTTTATGACGTTTAATTCTGCTAAATGATTTGTATTCATAAATGTTAATAGTATTAATAAAATTGTTTTTGAATAGGTGAAATTATTTCAAAAACCAATATAAACAGAAAAATTTTCTTTACTGAAATAAAATGTATCGCAATTCTATAGTTGGTTGACTTGAAATTGGAAGTTAAAGATTATATTTTTTAAACTAGTGATTATTTGAGAAAAATACATCTAAGGAAATATAATATTTTGTTGCAATTCCATTTGATAGAAACGTTTATACTCTGAAATTTGTTCACTATGCACCAATATAGTCAATATTGGCTGGAATATGGCGAACCCATGTTTTAATAAAATAGTATATTATGTTAAAAATACGATATTCAATAATTACAAGGTTTACAAAATTATCTGAGATCTGCAAATTAACATCAATATTACTACTCAACTAATATATTATATAAAAATATTAAAGATACAAAATTATGACCTTTAAACAAATTCTTTCTCGGTTTTGTATCGCAATAAAAGATAGAAGTTATGTCTGATTGACTATCAAGTATTTTTTTCTTTCAATTTTATTTGAACTCTGAAGCACTTTTAAGTTATAATTACTTTGGAAATAAATACCATTCGAAAATCTCTAACTTGAGGTAATTGTATTTATTTGCTTCCCGAATTTTATCCATCAGTCAAGAAAGATTAATGTGGCTTTTTCGGGAGGTGTAATTTCACTGCAATTTACTTACCGATAACAGATTTTCGTGAGGTTATTTTTCCTCTCCGACGCAAGTTATACTTCAAACTTCTTCAATTAGTTCCGCATTTTGCATTCCGTGCTTAGACACATTAAAGTGATTTCTTTTCGTTATCGAGTAATTATTTCAGATACGAAGTCACCAAACATCTTACGAAGTTAAGCTCCTTTCTTAGGTCATTACATCAAGAACAGAAGGGAAGGAAAAGACGTATTGTGAGCATCAATTTTTCCTAGAAATATTGAAGTGTATAATTTAAATGTCATGTAAAATAACACACACCTTATTCAAAATTAATTGATTAGAAAATACGCCAATTCAGTCGTCCATCAACGTGCTGGTTCCGATGAGTAATTGAGGTTGGAATCATTTAATGAGACAAGACAGAATTCTAATCATGCAACTCTTTTTCCAGTTGTTGTGGATTTGGTTTCAGTGGTAGAAATCGATAAAGATAGTAACAACTCAATAACATACATTGGTACGCAGGGAGGAGAAGTTTGGCAGCATTGTAAAGTTCTGATGAACTATCGTTGTTCTTTCTCTATTGCCGAGATCTCACACAATATTCTCGTATTCACTATACTCGTCTACTAATCGAAATAAAATTATAATCGATCTTTTCAAGTACATTAGTATGTGAATTCCAATATTTATTTCCTTGTGAAGTGAGACATATTTAAATTTGTATGTATGACTATTTTAAAAGGTAATTTATACAAATTATTTAGTTCTGGTATTTTGTCTTATAATAACAGGAAGAAGAAAATTATTGAATTGTTTGGAGAAATTCTTGCTGGGCACGAAAGACGTAGAGACTGAATGAGTAGAAGGGTTAAACATGAAATCTTCGGTCTTTGTGGACTGTGAAGAAATGCGTTCTCCCACATTTACACCTGCAGCAAGAAAAAGGAAATCTGAGTGCCTTTGTCGCAACTCTTTGTTTGTACATCTTCTCCGTACTTTTCATCCGACTAATTAGCATCTCGGGAGAAGTATGAAGAACAACTAAGCGGATCTTGAGACGAACGTGGCGGCAGCTCAAGAAGCCCAGAGGGCATGTTAGCTTGCATACTACCCGATTCAGACATGACCAATCTCGAACTATTGTCTGGATGAGTATAGAAGGGTTATACACTGTCCCGTTTTGTAAAAATCAGTTGATACACTGCATCACTGGTGTAGTATGCTCCAATGTGTTTCCAATACAATGTAACCCCGAATATATTTAATGCTATGTTCTTTTCATTTCTGGTAACCTTCTTTTTTATGGTTTAGACATCTCTTTGTTGTTGTTCTTCTTTTTCTTCTTCTCCTTCCGGATGACACTAATGGATCTCTTTTAACACACAGACACTGACTTTGTTTCTTTGTTTTTCAACCCAAAATTAAAAAGACATTATCTCGTTTCGTGCGTCCGTTGTATTTCAAAATTCTAACGATCATTGTCTTCGGGGAGCGTTATTGGATATGAAATATAATATTGCTGCTCTAGATAATTTTCATTTCGAGAGCTCAATGGGAGTTATTGAGAAAAATAAAACTTTTTTACTAATTGAAATTACTTATAAATTTAAAAACGTTTTTGGCAATATCTTTGTTACTAAATAATTATCGCTATATATTTTGATTTGTATTTCTTTGTACTATTAAAAGATTACAATGAAGGTAATTAATGTCAGAATTGTATCCATATTGAGTACGCCATAGTAGTGTTATTGTTAGAGCTAATGAAATTTCTGGAATTCGTTAACCCTATTTATCCTAATAAAGTTTTATATGAAAATATTAATACAAGAAGTCTTGAGATAACCAAGAAGTACATAAATAAATAAAAATTAAATAATTTGGTGATTTTTATTCATTGTTATTATATTATTAAGTTTCGTTTCGATAACTTCGAAATCTCTTAAGAAAATCTTGTAAATCCAAAGGCTTTTTTTGTATTTATACTAAAAAAAGTATATGGTTTTAGGATGAGGAAAGCAAACAATTTCACCAAATTATATTGAATAAATGTTTTGTTCCAAGAACCAGATTTTTATTTCTCGGGTGAATGAACAAAATATTCTTCGGTATGTTGATGTAAGATCTGAAAACTAGGAAGATGCTCACACGAAAACGATGAAAACAAGGGGTATAGTAGTGTATGACGTCGAATCCCGGCGGGAGTGACACTAGCTTCATTGTGAGAGTGGCGGCGTGTCGAGAGGAGGACTGAAGGGTCAGCAGAGGCGACGGGCCCCCTGGGGGATGGTGACTGCACTCTGCGGAGCACGCGTGGATGCTTGGATCTCGTTAGGAAGCGTCTGCAGAGGGCAGGAGACAAAGGCGAACGGTGATGAGGACGCCGTCGTTGAGTTGGTGAACGCAGTGGAGGGGAATGAAGACAGTGATTGTCGGAGTGGTGGTAAATTAACAATGGCAGTGGATACCGCAACTACTACAGAGGTTTCTGATGGGTTGCGTTTGAATTGGCAGCTTCTAATTGTCGTTCTTGGAAAGAGCCAATTGTAGGTCTTATCAATGATATTAGTGCTAATTACGTCTATTCTAGTAATATTATTAAATTATAAACCTTTAAGACCTATTTTAGACATTAATGTATTTTACTAAAAACGTCTTTTCGGCAGGTTTGCTACTTCGTTTCTCAATAATGTCGATACATTAAAATGAATACATAGTATCAATTCCACAACATAAAACTTGTTCGACAGAAAACTAGTGGTGCAAAACCAGTGCACATACTTTCTCATATACGCTTCTCCGTCTGCAACATAGAGCGAAAAAATTCTATAGTGAAAGTGTCATTTCTGGCGTGGTCCTCTATATTTTAGTCGTCTTCCAGTGCTCTGTTCATGCTCAAAGTGAGATGAACTTATATTTGTAATTTGAGAGTAAAATAAACATTCAGAATAATATTTCAAAACAAATAGCGACATATCAGTCTTATAAATATCGTAAACGTGTTGTGTAAATGTAATTTCGTTTTAGACAGAAATTTATGTATTTTCGTATTTGCAGTGCGTTTTCTGTCCTATGTATTTTATCATCATCATAATATCTTTCATTTCAGTTTACTAACAGTGTATTCCTCGTCTGCTTGGTCCATTTACATTGCTAAACATTGTTCAAACTTCTTGAAACACTAAACAAATGCGTAAATGTAGCAGATAGAAATTTATTTTACAGAGTTTATACCAAACTTTCCAGCGAAATATCGCTAATGCGGATGTAATGTATACTAATTCTACTTTACTTACAGAAAATTTAAGCAAAATCGTTGGACCAGTTTTTGAAAAGTATTCAAAAATGTTCTTTGACCTTGATGTGAAGTGCCCTTTGTGTTCAAGTAAAAAGAAAATTGAAAGCACATGCATTTGTCAGAAGTAAATTTTACCCTAAATACAAAAAATTAAAACAAAATATTTTTCCATTCGGTCAGGAGTGCAGTCAAAAACCACTTTTTCGGAATCTCCAAAACGGATATTTCTGCTAAAACCTCGTTTTGAATTTTTTTCACGATTACAATATTTATAATAATAATAATAATAATAATAATAATAAATTTATTGTCAAAAAGCAGTACAAACTGCGTGTGACCACGTGGAGGACAATAAACTAATTTACTCTCCGGAAGCAAGTAAGGGACCATCCCATCAATTCCGATCAAGGGCTCTAAGGCAGAGGCGGATTCAAAAATTTCAGCAAAAGTTCCTAGCTAAGATAAAAAGTTAACGACGAGTTATAATACATATATAATGTCAATATGTTTGTAATTTAACGCAAATATGTTTGTAAATTTACATGTACAAGTTATTATCGAACTATAGATTATTCTGAGTATAGTGTTT
>NNCF01125945.1:1058822-1073976 GCA_002313205.1 Laupala kohalensis
GGATGGGGCTACAGAATTTATGTACACAACCGTGACAACGTTGAGTACACATAAACCTAAATTAATATGAGCCATACGGCAACACAACCATGCAAGAAAATAGTTTTTGAAATTATTATAAGTTATTGAAAAAGTGCTACAGCAATGGCGTGATAAAGTACAAGATGGATTTAACTTTTGTTAAAATCAATAAATTCTTTTACAGTGTAGAAGCACTGGTGCAGGAGGTAGTTTTTAACCGCGGATTTGAAGATATTCAATTTCATAATATCTTTTATATTCTTGGGCAGGGAATTATATAGAACGATTCCCGAATGATACGGTCCTTTTTGGCAAAGAGTGGTTGACACTCTAGGCCGATGAATATTATTACTCTTGCGAGTATTGTGTTCGTGAACGAGACTGTTTCGTATAAAGCAAGGGTGGCACTTCAGTAATTCGGTCTTAACAAACGAGACTGTTTCATAAATATAAATGCAATTTATTCCTTGAATAAATGTTAACAAGAGTTTCGTGGGTGAGATTTACAAATTATCCGAACTATCCTCTTCTGAATTCTGAAAGTTTGAATACTCTGACCGGAATTACCCCAGAAGGTAATGCCGTAACGTAAATGGGAGTAAACGTTTGCAAAATATACGCAACGGGAAATACGTGGACTAACTGCGTTAACTAAGTTTCGGAATGCGTAACACAATTTACTTAATTGGGAATTAAGATTGTCAACGTAACAATTCCATTTGAGGTTGTCTTGAATATGGAGACCTAAGAATTTTGTATTCCTAACTTTTTAATTGTATTCCGTTTAAAGAAAGACAAACCTGGGTTAAAGATTTGGTATTACTATTGTGAAATGACATAGACACTGTTTTGTCAGTGTTTACAATGAGACGATTTGCATGGAACCAAGTCGAAAGGTTAGACAAAACGTTTTGAGCGTTGGCGTGCTTACACAGTAAATTAGTGACATCAGCAAAAAGAATCATTTTGCAATCTGATGTGGAAACGTGCGTTTTGATTTTAGATACTGACCATGACTATAATTTAGCATAACTACATTTTTCTTAAGAAAAATGAAATATCTTTCATTTGACAGATAAAAGCTTGCATAAACTACATTAGTTTTGCAACAAATGAGCAAAGATAAGATGAAGTCCTGAAGTCTGTGAAGACTAGAGACAATTTCTATCCTTGGGACACGATAACGAGATATAATCTAGGTATTCCGATGGGAATGTTAAGAAATAAATAATGAAGGCGTTATTATTGCTCATGCAATCTGGGAAATTCACGCATTGCATGCACTTCCGGCGTCGCCTGCCCAGCGCTTTCCGCTCTTCCTGTACACGACAGTGGAAGAGAACCGACCCCCTCCATCCTCCTCCAGTTGCTTTACTATGAAACGTCGTCGATTGGCCTGGACGACGCCAAACTCTCTCCGGGTCGGAGGATATTGACGCACGTGGTGGATTATATCGTTTTCAAAGTCAACCCCGACTACAAACAACGTTGTCTACATCTGTCCTTTACATTGTCCCCTAGTCTAATGCTCTATTTGTAATGGACTGATCAACATGCTTCAGGTATGCAAATTTCTCTCGATAGAGAATAATTTTTCGGAAAAGAATGACTATATACTACGTATATGAGAAAGTTAAAAAGAAAATTCATTATCTGTATTGCAAATCTGCCGAAAAAACGTGAGGAAAATACAATTATTTGTCTGTGAAAGGTCGAAGAATTTGATATATCCGTTGAAATCTTACAATGTCACAGGTAAACAACGTAAACCGTTATTGCGTATATTCCAATTCAAAGCACTATAATTGTACTAAAACTTAAAAAAATATAGATCATAATGATACCAAAAATAATAACATTTTATTGGTATGTATGTATTATATTTAAAAAGCTGATGATTTGTAGTGAAGATAAGTGGTTCAATATAAATTTATAACCCAGTATTTTCTGACTACAACATGGTCAATAAAAACCTCCATTCACGTTCAAAATGTCTCTATAACTTGTTAGCTTCGTAATATTTACTCTTCAGAAACTAATATATAATGAAATAGAGAATTTCAATTGAGATAATAAATATCTAATTATTGTTCACAATTCGTACACTTATCATCAACAGTGTTCGAATTTTAATATAGTGGCAATTAGGGCTTATTCCCTTATGTTACTTATTCTTTGGAATTTTCTGCGTATTAACATAAACAGAGCTCAACTTATTAAAGAATTATAATATCTTATGTTAGTAGTGCATAATGTAAGTGAAGACAAAGAAAAATCTGTCCGTTACAGAACTATGCTTTTTACAGTAATTAACTTTGTACTTACTCATTGAAGATAAAATATATTATTAGTTTTCGTGCCTAAAAAGTGTACGTGCCTTGAAATTTCTTTTAAGTCGTTATTGTTATTTTAAATAGCCAGTCTGCTGACGAACATTTTGAGGAGTGTGGAGTGAGTGTCACAATCCAAACTCACGCCCTCGATGACCGTGGACGAATGGCGAAAAGGTGGAATGAGGCATTCACGATTCCGCCCTGAGGAAGTAGAGCTCTTCCACCATCCACACTGGCACGGCCGTCGGCCATTGTGTGCTTCGACCTTTGTCGGAGTCAGTCGCCGGTTGGGTCACTCAAACAATAGGAATTACTTTGCACGACCTTGCGCCCTGCAAGTTGAGCGAGAGAACGCAGGCCGCTGACCCTCTCCAAGCGCCCCTTCTGCCTTCATTCGTTGGGTTATGGCCCTGCCATGCAAGGGCTGCTAGTTCCACGGGAAGCGAACAGAGGCTTCATATTTTTACGATTTATATTTTCAAATTTCCTATTTCCCCATTACTTCTATAATGTTAAAGAATTTATTGATTTTAATAAACGAATTAGTCATATTTTCCGTCTGCATATATAATTAATTCCAAAACAAACGACTCCATTTTTTTTTTTGGAACAGACGTGTATTTACACTAAAACGTAAATAAATAAAATAACATACACTACGTTTCAGTCTTTGTTGTGGATCTTCTTCAGGTAAAACACAAGAAAAACAATATCAACTAGGTACAACGATGGTCAACAATACATCACTATATAAAATGCATTAGTTATTTTCCAACCAAACACGAGTATTAAAGTTATAATGAATACAATGAAGAAATTATGTATAATAAAGTAAATAAAATAAATTCTAACATTTAAGTCATATTTTTCATTTTATTTATTAAGAAAGGAGAAAAGTTACATGCATCAGTATCTCATATTTATGTTCTAGTCTAAATATGTCTATCCATAAAAAATAGGTTTCAATAAACAAGTTTCAATATCCCAATAAATAATATTTTTACGATTCTTGTTATTACTGGGTGATATTAACCCCTCTTAAACTTTATTACGCCACTGATTTAATACTCTTAAATCGGATTACATTTTTTTTCCTACATGCTATTTTTTTATTTTTCTTGATATTTTATTTTACATGGCAGAGTACAATATACACAGGAGCCGCATTCTGGTCCAGGTTCTTCTCCAGTTTTCCTTGTAGAAGCGGATTTATTCACATATGGGAATGTTATCAATATTTCTTGTTATTATTTATATCGAATTTTTACCGATTTTAATCGCTTCTTTTTAATTTGGAAATAACTAATAGGAAATGTGACGTATTTGTTAAATATTTCTTCTAGAATTATTCAATACGCCATTGTCTTGGGGCCCGTGATTGAAATTGATGGGATGGTCCCTTGCTTGTTTCCGGAGTTATTGTTTATTATTGATAATATTAATATCTCCGGATTTATTATTATTATTATTATTATTATTATTGAAATTGAAAAAAAAACGTTAACGAGTGTATTGTTTCCTCACATGATCATATAAAGTGTGTAACTGCTTAAAAATTGATTTATTTAAATATTGGATAACTATGTAAGCGAATCGAAAACCATGTGATTCTAATTTACTTTTAGGACACAACTGTAATTCTCATTATATTATTATAAAATCAATCTTGATATCACGAATTTAGGAACATTATTTGCGTTAGAAATTGTGTATTTGCGTTCATTTCTCTATTAAATCAACTTCATTATAATTTTCTTCATTTTATAATTTCTTCATTTTTCAAATTCAAAGTAGCGTTTTATTTTACATCAATTTTTAATTTTCTTTAATGTTTCCAAAATAATGAGGAACAGCTAATACGTATTTCCAATAGTATCGTAAAAATGGTTTTAATGTCTTCCCACTTCGCCGATTTTTATTTTCAATATCTAAAATTTACATAAATTTGATTTTTCTATTTCTTTCAAAACGTGTTATTGAACTTCCTTCTAATCTTACTGACTGCATCACTTCGACATGCAGACGTGATTTCTAATTACTCGTATTATTCTGCTCTTGAGATACATCCCATGGAAACTATACTTTTTCAAATAAAATTAAATACTGTTATCTTATTAATGGGTATTATGTTGACAATATTGTAGGTACAATAGTGTTAAGGAAATATTGTTTTCTGAATCCATCATCAAAATCCACATGGTAGAAATATTTCACTTATTAAAACAATAATGAAAGCTTCAAATGTAATTTTACATCTGTTATTTTTTGTGAGTTTCACAGTAGAGCATGATTTATTTATTTATTTGATATCTTATGGTCATTTTTCCCGTTCTTCCACCTAACTATGACTTGATGGGTGGATTGAATTGGGAAGGAGAGATGTTGGGTTGGTAGATATATCATACAGTAGGTGGACATTTACGACATTGAATACATAAAAAAGATAATGTATGTAAAATTGACCTCATTAAAGTATATTTGTCTCCTTTTTGTCATAATGTTTTTCTTCTTTATTTATTCCTCAATTTGCATGTCTGAGCCGTTCCATTTTGCCTTTTCCTCCCCTAACAAACATGGTAGGTACTAGTCTACTATCTATCTTTTATCATCCGCAATGTTATTTGTTCCACATATTCTGTTGTCGCGTCTTAAACAGCTTTATTTTGTATAAATTTACTCCAGTTCGACCCCTTCCTTCTTGAGCTTTACATACCATTCCCTTCTTTCAATATCAAATAATTTCCAATCGAACAATGTATGTTCTACTTTGTCCTCAATATCTTGACATATACAGATTGATCCTGCAGCACAACATCTTTTCCACCAATAATATTGATATCACCATGTCCTGTAATCATTTCTATCATACTTCTAGCCGGTTTAAACCATGTATTTTTCAAACTATAATCTTCCTTGGGAATAAATTTCTCTAAATATCTTCCTTTATGTGATTGCTCCCATCTTATTTGCCAACATTCCCATAATTTCATTTCTATGGCTCTCTTCCATGTAACTGTATCCTTGGTATACCTACCTGTATCAATTCCTACCTCCTTCTCTCGTCGTATATTATGAAATAAAACATGTTTATCTATTTGGAGGTCTACTGGTAATAATCCTTATAATGGTTTTGTAGAAATGCTTCTATATCCTCTGTACCAATTAATTAGACACATTCTATGATAACTACATATTTTTCTTTTGCAATGTTTTACTTTATCTTATGATGCCGTATCACACTTCCATAAGTTAATATTGGGGATAATGCCCCTTTATCCAACTGTATTATTTTGTCCTTTGGTAAGTTATGTTTAGATATTCCTACTCGCTGAAGTCCAGATATTATTTTTTTACAACTTGCTTCCCATCGCTTCCAAAGGTTTTCTGTATTTTAATGTTATTCCCAAATATTTAACCTCTTCTTTAATTGTCATCGCTCAATCATCAACTTTCACAGTTGGGTTGCGTCGATTTTTCCTTTTGTATCATCCCTATTACTAGTCCTGTTGTTTTCGTCCTAGATATCTCTAATTCAATATTGGAACTTATTTCAATGATTCTTTTCAATGTTATTGCACCTTTTGTTTCTATTTCTCGCCGATTAGCTCCTGGGACCAAGACAACTAGGTTGTCCGCATATGCCATCGTCGGGATTTCTTCATTTTATAATTCCTCCTTTTGACTAATCTTTTAATTATCTTTTCCTTACCAATCTGCAATAGGACATGCCTATCATATTGATGTGATTTTACCATTTGTAAGATCATTCATTAACATTTTTCCTCGTCAATTCTTCTAGTGCAATCCTCCAATTTACACTATCAAAAGCTCCTTTGTAATCTATGGGAATTGCAATTTATACTTCTTTTCCTCTTTGTTTATTAAACTCATTAACTCCCCCAGTGCATCTTCCGTTCATCTACCTGCAATGAACCCATATTGCCTTTTACTTAGCTCCCCCACTACATCACGCGGAACTTCACGTTCTATTATTTTATTCATTATCTTCCCTACAACAGGCAACATGTTATAGACCTACATGGGGTATTACATTGTACATTCCTATTGCCTGACTCAAGGAATAACTTCATTTCTACTCATTTTCACACCCTTGGGAAATATTGATATTCCTTACGTATATTGAAAATTGATGTTAACTCTCCTATATACCTCCTTTGCATTTTCTTTATCATATCTGGCGTTATCTTGTCATAACCCGGGATTTTACCATTCTTTATCATTGCAATTACTTCGCTCACTTCACTTCTTGATATCATATCTTTCTCGTCAAGTACTTTATAACTGTATTCTTTCTAATTCATTATTATATTATCATCACAATGTAATAACCCCTTCATTAATGCTTCCCCAGTTGACCTTCAATCCATATTATATCCACCTGACACTTGGATATTCCTCCATATCATGTGTTTATTTAACTTTTCCCTTCCAATAATATACGGCAGTCCCCATATATTATGTTCTACACTATCTTCAACATATTGCATCCAAAATTCCCTCTTCCTCCATCGAATTATTTTACGATAATACTTTAATGAATTGATATATTCGTCTCTCCCTTTTTGTCTGTTTTCGGTACCATATTTTAATCTTTGATATTTTCTACGTTTTCATTGTACATCTCTTTTAGCTTCATTCACATACCTTGACCACCACGGTTTTCCACATCGGTATCCCTCTCTTTGTTTTTTATAACGTTGTCGTACCATTCGTAAAATATCATTGTGTACTTGCAACATCTTATTATCAATATCCATAACATCTGTTCTGATGCTAAATTCTCCCTCTTTCTTTATAAATTTCTCACACATTTCCCCATGTACACTCCTATAATTGTATCTTGTTTCTTGTATTAACCGTGTTTTATCGATCTTTACTATCTTATAAGTTATTGTGCGGTGATCACTGGTTATTGTATTTGTCACTCCCAACGAGTTGCTGTAGAGTTTCGTGTTCTATTTTGAATCGTTAAGTGAATTATAATGTTCCGTTGTCTGTTTTAAATGTTTCAATTCCATATATGTTAATACTCTAATAGTAATAACTCTATTGCATTTATTACTATTGCATTTAGTAATAACTCTATTGCATTTATTACTATTGCATTTAGTAATAACTCTATTGTAATAACTTTATTGTAATAACAGTTAGTAATAACTCTATTGCTCTAAGAGTAATAACTCTATTGCATTTATTGCTATTGCATTTAATACACATTTATTACCATTCGTCCCAGTCACTACCTACATATATTCTGTGGTGTATTCTGCGTGTTCCAATATCTCTATATTGGTGTTGCCTATCATTATCTCTGAACTGCCACCTATTTTATAGACTGGTCTCATTCTTAAAGGTATATTTGTGAACCTGTCATATTTGTGTTCCTGTAATAAAGACATGTCTATTCTGTGATCGTCTATGTTTTTTATTGCGAGTTCACACATTCCAATCAGCCCTCTCTATACTATATTCTTCTGCACTATTTATTTCCCTAATTAGTTCGTGTTATCATTATTCCTCGAATTCGTTTATAATCAGCGTAACCCATGATCTCCATTCCTTATTCAATTAGCACATCTTTCAGTCTGGTCTTTTCGTGTGCAATTCTCATAACCATGTCCCTGTTCTCTACAATGGCTACATGTTGTATTATCATCTCGGAAATGTTTCGCCAGGTGCCCAAAGCACATACATTTGTAGCAGCGCAAATGCTCTATATAATCTTCTACTTTATATGCCATATGCCCTATGTAAATTTTCCCTTTTGTTATGATCTCATTATACCAATCTGTATTGACCTAAATTACCTAATTCTGTGATCGCCATGTAGACTTCCCTAATTTCTTCTCCCCGCTGCTGCCTATCTCCTAGCTCTACCAACATTTCTTTAGTTTCATTTAACGTTGTTGACTCTATTATCTGTTCTCCTAATCTATATGTTTCTATCCTAGCTTGCTCAAATTACTTTCACATCTTCTTGAAGAAATTAGATTTCCCTAATCTTCAGACTGTCATTTGCTTTCTCTTCGCATCTATTCTTTAGTTTGAACTGCTCAATGAACTCTTCCTCCGATATTCTATCTACATTATTGACTATAATTTTCGGTTCTGCTTTCTTTACCTTTTTTTCAACTAAATTTTCACTTTCATGCAACACTTCTTTTAACCTAGCATAGTTTCCCGGTTTTTCAATCTGAACTAATAACTGTTTATACCTTGTCACTTGCCAACTATCTATCACAGCCGCCTTTTCTTTCTTTAATAGCTGTTTCAATTCATCTTAATACTTCCTCATTCCTCTTCCTTTTTCTTCCCTCTCAGCACCATTTTCCCCAGTTGTTTTAGGCTTTATATTCACTGCTCCGCAAATGTGTCTCTATTTGTACTGAGCATTGCTTCAGCATCACCCTTTTCCCTAGTCAAGTTATGTACCGCTTGATGTATAATTTCTTTAGTCTCCCTTCCTTCTGCATATCTTTTACGTGACTATGTAATTCTCTTTGTTGGTCTGTATTAGTTTCTAATTGCTTTTGTTGTTCAGTAAATTGTTTTAACTCCTCGATTTCTGTCTTCGCCATATCTCGTGTATTGTTTTGTAACCTTCCCTGTAGCATATTCCAACGATCATATCATAGATATCATTTTTTCTTCCATCCCTACACCTAAACCATCAGTATTTCCCAGCTGCAGACTGTCTCCAAGCCCAATCAAAATTTCTTTAGTTCCATTTAACGTTGTTGACTCTATTATCTGTTCTCGTAATGTAAATGTTTCTTTCCTAGCCTGCTCAAATTGCTTCCACATCTCCTTGACTCTTTAATCTTCTGCTGATATTTTCCCGGTAATTTCTTATATGTTTCGTCTTCAAAGATGTGCCGTAAATCCTCGCATATATACCTAATACATTTGTTATTGACTTGCCCTGATTTCTTATAGTTCCTTGTACTGTACGTGATGCAATTATATCAGCGTCATCTTTTGTGGTAGAGTACGACCTACCTTGTGGTGCAGTTGTTCTAGCTCCTCTTTTTTCCTTGTTTTCTTCAATTATTTCTAATATGCTTCTCCTTTCCGCGTTGATTCTGTTCTGAGTTGTTGTAGAGCAATTCTAACGATTATTACTAACTATATCATGAAGTATATTATATTACTACATATATCCTGAATAGCATTGGTTTGTCTGATTTAGTATTCTGTGGATAATCGAGCCAAATATGTTTCTCTAACCCCAATATTATTTTTCAATTTGTTCTGTCTTTCTCTTCTATTTCTGCAAATTTATTATTATTAATAATATTTTCAATTATTTTCCTTGTTTAATTTGTTTGACTAGTTTTACTGTTTTTATACCTGTTATTTCCATGCAAATTGGTCTATCTGTTTAGGTGATATAGCTATTCGTTCAAAAATGAATGTTTCCCTGGAAGTTATTATTTGCTAATAAGGCGTCTCCTATTTTTTGCTAAGTGTTTATTTTATTGCATCTCTCTTCTCTAAAGCATTGTAGAAAATGGTGAATGTTTCCATAATTATTCACGAGATAATAAACTATTACCTCTTTCCACATATATAGTTCTTAGTTTCTCCGTTAGGTGGCCAGCTGCTTCCCCAGTTTTGAATGGGTAACGTATGTTCATTAGAGCTCTTGTCTCTCAGGTTATACTTTTACAGGAGTGCCAACTCATATACTATTTATTCCATGGACTATCATAACACAGCATATGGCCGTGCATCAAATATTAAGAAATTTTTTTTTCTTATATATTTTAATCTATTGAAGCGAGCAGCCTTCTTCCTTTGCTTTCTACATAAATTGTACTAATGATAAAAATCATTCCCGCGTAATGGACGTCGTCCATTCCCATTTTACCTCATAAATTCCATATTATTATTGGTAAATATATGGTCCGAGTTGTTTACGTAAACTTGTAAATTTTATTTCTCCCGTTACCCGTATCAAATTTTCCAACTTTCGCACACATATTCAATTGATAGGCATGTTATAATTCGTTTGTAATCTCTTACGTTGTCATTCCATCAATCTCATGAGCTTGTATCTCGAACTAACGCAGCGCGCCGCCTCGGCCGCTTAGATGCGCCGTCACCACCTGCAAATTATGCGCTTCAAGCACGAGACATGGTCTGCTTCCATCACGTGACCCCCCGCAGTATTGCAGGATCACACAATCGACCCCACTTCGATCTACCAGAGAGCAGGACGAAAGTTTTCTGCGCACTCTTCGAAAGTTCCGCGAATCTGTTTGATCAGAACAATTTACGAGATTAAAAATGAATATAAAGGTAGTAACTTACGCTCGTCCATTGTACATTGCACCCGAAAATCGTATTCATTACCATTTTGTCTGTGAAATTCGTGTTCGTGAGAGTTTTGATCGAGATCGTTACTCCGAATATACACGGAACTAATGACGTCGATTAAGTTCAAACACACGCAGCGACTCTATAGTTCGAAACACTGAGCGTGCTTTTTCAAAAGATTGTTTAGTAATACTCTCGTAATTACTAGTCCGGTGGCACAAAGCAGAACGCATATTCAAATTCTACTACTATAAAGAAAATTGCATCCCTAAAAATGTTATTGATGAGTTCGAACCCAAACTTTATCGGAAAATAGCGTGGAAAAATACAGCAAGTCTTACATTAAGATTGTGAAGCATCAAAGTTTTGTGTAAAAGTAATTTTTTGGTGCTATTGATATTTAACAGCGAGTGAAAATTGAAAAATGCCTGAATCGACTCTGTTGTGAGCACTATAATGGTGGTCTAATCAAAACTACATATTTGTTAAAATAATACACATCGATTTATACACCAGTAGAGTTCGATGATAATATTATGATTTTCCTGAAACATTTCACTAGAAATGAAACGATGACTTTTTTCTTATATCATTTAGTTCAAGTTTCTGTTTTTTTATAATATTAAGAAAATGATATTAATGATGTATTTAGGATAAAATGTATTACACCTGAGATCAACAGTTTTAAATTTTTGAATTATTTGTAATAAATTCATCCAATTTAATTATACGTAATTATCAACTATTATACATATTCGCGAAATAAATGAGTTTAAGGCAAATGAGGGATAAGAATCATATACTTTCTTTATATATTCTCAATTTGATATATACATTTGTTTCAACTTTATTTTTTCAAAGAACTTTCCAACACAATTTCATTAAAATTAAATACTTTGTTCAGTTATTGTGTTCCAGATACTTTTTGTACGTTTTCTTGCTAGACAATTTCTAAATGACACATTAAACTAGCTGTGCAAAAACATGGATCTTAACATTCTGCGTTTTCTGTATGGTGTCGGTTAGGTGAATTTTTGTATTCTTCTTCTTTTCATTTACGTCAGATTTACTTGGAAGTACGTTATTCTAATCACTTATCTCAAATGACTCAGTTGTACACGTAAACAGCATTCTTTTCCAATCCCATTGTCAATTCATTTAATGAAGGTATGGATACGTTCTTTCTTACCCTCACTTCTAACTTCCTCAAATATTATTTGCATTCTCTTTGGTTTCTAATTATATATTTAAACCCCTCTGTTTACGACATTTGATGAAAAAATTACAAATTTTTCTTATTACAGTAAAGGATTACTTGTCAATGAAAATGACATAACCTGGCAAATTTAAAATTACAACTCATTTGGATTTCGTCCTTTCCAACCTTTCTTCTTTTACAACCATTCGTATTCGCCTACCTGTCCGTGGACATGTTGGGCTAATATCAGCCAAATAAAAATGGCATCGGACTGGTACTCTAACAGGAAGCTGTCCCGGATCGAGAGTTATTTTTATGAACGGTATAATTATAATCGAACCCTATTATCTTAATCAATGCCCAGACCGGTTTGTAGATAGTGACGTGGCGATCCATCACTATCACATGCCCTTGATTAAATGTCCGAGTGTTGTTGTTGATCAGGTGAATTAATTACTTCAATATAGGTGCTTTGTTTATTTATTGACATACACGCTTCTTGTCAGTGAGAGAACCTCTGAAGATGAACGCAATGTTCTTGAAAACATTTGGATAATTTTGATAAAATTAGAGTCCACAAATACTAACACAACATAGAAGAGAAACGAAAATTGAAAAGTAAACAGAGCAAGCAGACAGAGACATGTATTATTACATTGCCAAGTTTCCTAAATTTACTTAAAGAATTATCAAAAAATAAAACAAATACAAGCAAATTGCCTACTGAGCTTAAAAGAGGATTCAAATGAATATTGAAACAAAAACTAAATTTGTAAGCTACGACTACAGCTATTCACTCACAAATGAATAAATAACCAAATATTATATCCCTAGAATCAATTATTAATACGGTTTTTTCTGTTACTATATGCTATCCAATTATCTCGTACAGTGAAAAGAAATTTAGAATTATAAATTAATTCAATAAGAAACGGTTGTATTTTATCAGCTTTTACAAAATAATACACAGGCCTATTAATTTTTAGGGGGAAAATGACCTGATGCTGAAACCCTGGAGTACCGTTGGCTGTGCATACCGTACCCTGAGAAACACTCAAAAAATTTCTAGTTGTGATAAATATTGCCAGGGATTCTTGATTACTATATGTCTACATATCCCATACTTGGGAGACTTCTAACTGCATGTCGAGTGAACCTTTCAACATTTAAAATAAATTAAATACTAGTCCAGATCATCGTGGCTCAATGTCTTCCAACATAAAACAGCGCATGAACTCATCGCTTTTCAAAATGGTTTCATCTAAAATTATGAACTATTGTTGCTTACATTAATTAATCTTACACCTATCGCACCACAACAATTTCCAAACTATCTGTAAATAGCATCAAACTTATGATATAGGTCTTCTTTTTCATCTGCATTGAAAACCATGCTAATTATCTTGTTTTCAAATTATATGATGAATTTGTATTTGGTCCAATTTTCTAAGTAATTACAAATGTAATCAATAGTGAAATAAGGTCGTAAATGAACTTATCAACTTTTTATAACATGTCGACTTCGAATTAACACTTATTTTTTACTGGGTACCAGATACTTCACCCTCTTCATAGGATAATAATTAACACCACAAAAACTCACAGTAATGAGCACAATCAATCATATAGAAAGAAGAGTGAAGAAAAACGATTCTCCGATGAGTGTAAGTGCGTTTCTCGCTTAATTCAGCTCTCAGTACGAACAACTAAGGTTGATTATTCAATGACCTCAAGGGAAAAACGAGAGAATAGCACTAACGCAGACTAATGACAGCAATCGATGAACTGAGCTCGATTCCAAGGCTCGACTCTCGCTTCGGAAATGTCCACTTCACGGAAGCACGTAGGTGAAATGGAAGGTTTTACAATCACAAACTACCCAATTCTTTAGATCAATAATTCATAAAAACCATAGATATTGATTGGAAAAAGTATTCTTCTTTCCAACAAATCTTTAGGATTAGTTTCACAATATATGTTGTTATCGGTTATGACGAGAAGTATATTTATTTTTATGTATTTATATTATCGACAAAATATTTGTAAATATATCGACAATTTATATATTTGTAAATATATAAAAGTTCGTGTCAGACGAGAAAAGAAAAAACGTAATGTTGGTGTTTTGATAATTTGACTCAGTTAAAATTTGGTAAGTTTGTAAGATTATGTACATATGCTCAAGATCAGATTATAGTTAACCATTCTGATAAATAAACTTTTATTAGCGCTTCTCAATTTACCAATATGTTTTTAAATCAAGATTTTCATTAATTGCGAGATGACTGAGGAAAACCCATACAAATATTTTTGAAGGGAACACTTTATATATTTTGAAATAGTGTTTTATTATCCAATAAAAATGTATTTCTAGTAGAAATATTTTGTTCACATAGAAAAATACGCGAAAATGAGAGGAATATGGTTGCAATAAACGTAAGTTAGAATACTTGAGATCGAAACTCGCTGGAATTGCATAAAATCTCAAATTTTATGTTAATTACTCAGATACTCGCCTGTATTTATCACCCAATATATTTTAGGAAATCTTGCTCTATAGCTCGGAAGATTTTGACAAAATTCGTGTAGTATTTTCCGATAATATTATTCTACGATTAAAGTGTAACTAATAGTATATACTTATGTTAGAGTTTTCAACTTTGACAAACTTTTCTCCCAAAAATTGGATGGATTATCAATAAATTTATATCATTGCTCTAATAATGAATCCACATCTACAATTGATCATTTAGAATAATCACATGGATAAAACTATTACAGCTATATCGACTTGTGCTCATTAACTGGAATTTGTATAAGGGTATTTCTCCCAAAAGTCTTTCACGAGAACGTAGCCATTTGTCATTTTACTTCATTCGATATAATACTCAAGTGTTGGCAGGATCACAAATACTTGCAATGGTTGTTCTTGAAATTTATATCGTCATTTTCGACATTTTCAGACAATTGACGAAAGTATTAGACGATTGTAAACACGAAATCAAATAATTAGCATCATCTATTTTAGTGTCACACTCTTGCTCAAACCACTTAAAATAAAAATACATACATCTGCTGAAAGTTTTGGAAACATTAATAAAATACGGAATCGCTTATTTTAGAGAGCAGTGAAGCATCAAGTTTTTCATTTAGATTAAGACAATGAAAAGTGTAAAACCACTTAACTACTTTCTGCACTAAACGACCTGGCACTATTCGCTGAGTGATGGAGCATGACCAATATGTGCATTTTTTTTTTTTT